>PISX010006816.1:0-94098 GCA_004024625.1 Mellivora capensis
ATGGGGGTACAGTGATTTTAGCCCCGGCGCAGTGTCATAGAACCAGTACAAGGCCAAGCTGGGCCTTCCCCTAGAACAGTCGGTGCAACAGCTGCTGCTTCCTCATACAGATCCTGGGAGTAGCGCAAGCCCAGGGAGAAGCTGGCTTGCCTGAGAAGGCAAGACCCAGGGTTCCCAAAATACCATTTGAAGATGCTCAAGTGAGGTCACAGATCATCTGCTTCCCCACAGACCATTTGGTATTTGTCACACTAGATCTTCTCTTTGTCCTTGTGACTTTGTCTGTGAGTAAGTCCTTGACACATGGTAAGACAAACGAGCATGAAATGGAATCATTCAGGTGATCTTTTGGAACCTCTGAGATGCCTGTTCCATGACATAGGGACACTTAGTCTCCCTGAAGCCCATCTGTCTTGGGCCAGGAGATGAGTGGAGCCTTTGGCCCCATCTGCAGAAGACAGATGTCCTCACCACTTAGATGATATCACTCACATTTCCTGAACCTCTACCACCTCTCACACCTGACAGGTGGTCATCATACCTCATAACAAGCCATATTCCTCCCCTCATAGAGAAATGAGATGGAAGCCAGGCTCTTCATTCCCCCCACTGAAGAGATTTAAGATGGCATCTTTGCAACAAAAAAACCTCTGGGTGACCAAATAAGAATGGATTTTTGACCAAATAAAGTTAGTGGATATCACGGTACTAGTTGGCAACCAATTCTAGTTGGCCATTTGGACTAAGATGGTGTGGTTTCCTTTCACAGCTTGGAGCGTATCTTTCTCACATTGCTTGTATCTTTCTCACCATATCTTTCTCACATTGCTTGTATCCAGAACCCCACAGAGGGCCGTGGGCCCAGGTAGCAAGTGTAGAAGTAACCTTAGCACCATACCTCAGGTAATGGAAAGGTCTGGTACCATTTTTACTGGTGACCCCTTTCCTCCTCCCGTAACCTGACTGCTACCCGGTTTCCCCAAGAAAATCTTTTTTCTTTTTGCTTCACTCTGAAAACAGAGCACTCTCCTGGTCAGGAATCTCCAGGGCACACACACTCATGCACAAGAGGAATGTGGTGATTCCCAAGTGAGATCAGATTATTCCTAAAAGTTCCCAGACTTTCCACTCAGAAATGTTGCAAAAAATTGTTCTCCTCATCCTTCTTTAATTATACATAAAACTGTTCTTTGTCAGGTCACGATATTCACAAGAAGGAAAAAAACGAAGTCATTTTCAATACATTGTGTTTCTTAGGGATTTAGTTTCTACTGTGGCTAAGAGTATTACTTTGCAACTATGTTCCAACACAGTTATATGGTATTTTGATAACCCTCCAGTTTTTGTGGGCCAGCTGGGGCATCTAACGGCCATTTAGGGCATCATGTCCTGGGGAAAATGGGTTCTGCATTCAACCAGCCAATTTACAAATGATTCTTAAGAAGACGGCTTATTTGCTATTGTACTTTGAAACATAGAATTATCTTAGTTTCTTCTTTGATGTGGAAATTAAGGAATCAAATCTGGAATGTTTTAGGTTTTGCTCCAGTGTGGTGATAGACACGTGTCCCCCTTCTCTCTACGGACCCCGAGAGGGGAGGTGCCATCTGGGCCAGCTCTTTCGATTGTCCCACAGGACGTACCTAGAATGAGTTGTTCTGTATTCTTACACCTGTGTAACATCATCTGTACTGAGATGTAGCAAGATCCAGCCCATCAGCAAATTCCCTGAGCAGTCTGGGGCCAGTCAGCACCCTCCCTCCACAGGTCACCACTATTCTGATCTCTTTTAACCTAGTTTTCCACTCACTCACTCAGAAAGTCTTATGGCACAGTATAATTAACAAACAATGAATCGTACAGGTTTCAAGTGTTAATTTCAATGTGTTGTAACAACATGCACCTGTGTAATTCTCACACGAAATAAAATACAGAAATCTCTGTCAGAAGCTCCTTGTACCCCTTCTGATAAACTGTCTCCCCAGTTCCAGCAAACACTGTCTGATCTCTAACACTGCACCAATAGTTTTGCTTGTTCTTGAAGTTCCTTTGGATGGAATCCTACAGTTCTCTTCAGCACTTGGCTTCTTTTACTTGACATAATAATCTTGAAATTCATCTAGATTTGCTGTGTCTATTAGTAGTTAATTATTTTTCCCCATTGCAAAAAGCTTTATTGGCTCCATTTCTTAAATACAGAAGCTAACACTGAAACAATAAAGATTTCAAAAACGTATAATGAGATCCCTGTCATTTGAAGCCCTGACACACGCACCACAGGTTTTCTGTTCATTGATTTTTGTTTCATTTTTAAATTGTAAAATACTCATAACAAAAACATTTCCATTTAAACAATTTTTAAGTGCAAAATGCAGTGGCTTAAGTACATTCACAGTGTTTTCGGTTTTTTGTTTTTTAAAGATTTTATTTATTTATTTGACAGACAGAGATCACAAGTAGGCAGAGAGGTAGGCAGAGAGAGAGGGGGAACAGGCTCCCTGCTCAGCGGAGAGCCTGATGTGGGGCTCGATCCCAGGACCCTGAGATCATGATCTGAGCCAAAGGCAGAGGCTTAATGCAGGCAGAAGTGTAACCCAGGAGACACCCAAGCGCCCCACATTCATAGTGTTTTGCTACCATCAACACTATGCATCTCCAGACCTTTTTCATCATCCCAAATGGAAACTCTGTCCCCGTTGAACACTAATTCCCCATTACCCACCTGTCCCCCTACCCTGTCTCTGGTAACCTCTATTTGACTTTGTGTCTCAATGAATTTGCCTATTCTAAGTACTTCCTATAAGTGGAATCATATATTTGTCTTTTTGTGTCTAACTTACTGTACTTAGCTGTGTCTTCAAGGTACATTCATGTAGCATTTGTCAGAATTTCATTCCTTTTTTAAGGCTGAGTTAATATTCTGCCATATATGTAGACCACACTTTGTTTACCCATTCATCTGTTGATGGACATTTAGGTTGTCTCTTCCTTTTGGTTACAGTGAATAAGTAAATTCTTTTTAATTGGTTAATATTTCATTGTCTGAATGTACCACAGTTTTGTCCATTCTCCTCTTGATGGACATGGGGTCCAGTTTTTTACTTTTGTTAATAAAGTTGCTTTGAACATTCTTCTGGGGTTCTTTTGTGAACATTTGTTTTTATTTGTCTTGGGTTGATACATAGCAGAATTGCTGGATACTAGGGTAGATATACGTTTAACTTAATCAGAAACTTCCAAACAGTTCTAAAAAGTGGTTGTGCCAGTTAGCGCCCCACCAGCAATGTGTGAGAATTCCCACTGTTTCACATCTTTGCTAAGTTTATTATCTTTTTGACTTTAGCATTCCACTGAAAGTGGAGTGGTATCTCACTGTGGCTTTATTTCTTCTTTCCTTGATAATTCATGATGTTGAGGATGATTTTATGTGCTTATTGTCTATTTCTCCATTGATAAAATAATGGCTCAGATGGTTTGCTCATTTTAAAAATTGGATTGTTCATCTCTTAATTGTGGATTTCTTTCTTTATATGTTGTAGATACAAGACTTTTGTCATCTATATGTGAATAGTGAATACTTTTTTCCCCAATCTGTGACTTGTCAATTCATTTTCTTAATAGTATTTTTTAAAAATCAGGAAATTTTAAGTTTGGTGGAGCCCAATGTAACATTTTTTTTCATGGTTATGGCTAGTGTTTTTTGTGTCAAATAAATCTTAGCTACCTCAAGGCTGTAAAGATACTCTATATTTCTTCTGGAAGTATGATGGTTCTAGGTTTTCAAACTGCTCTTTTTAATCTTAATTTTTAAAAAATTTTTTAAAAGATTTTATTTATTTGAGAGAAAGAGTGCATGTGCACGTGTGTGCACGAGTTGGGCGAGGAGCAGAGGGAGAGGGAGAAGCAGACTCCCCACTGAGCAGGGAGTCCAGTGTGGGGCTCCATCCCAGGACTGTGAGATCATGACCCGAGCCGAAGGCAGACACTGAGCTGACTGAGCCACCTAAGCACCCCTTTAGTCTTAAATTTGATCTTATTTTTCAGAAAGTTTATTTAAAAAATTTCCAAATAAACTTGAAAGAATTTTCAGTTAAGACCCCTTTATCCCCCACCTAGGTTTTATGATTAACATTTTGCTACATTTTTTATATTTGAAGATTTTATTTATTTGTTTTAGAGAGAGAGAGAGAGCTTGAACGAGTAAGGGGGAGAGGCAGGAGGGGAAGAGAGAGAATCTCAGACAGACACCCTGCTGAGCATGGAGCCCAATGTGGGGCTCAAACTCTTGACCCTGAGATCATGACCTGAGTGCTGATACCAAGAGTGGGACCCTTAGCTGACTGAGCCAGCCAGGCACCCCATTTTGCTACATTTAATTTAATTTTTACCAAGACTAAAAAGAGGTTAAGATTTGTTTTTTTTTCCATATGAATATCTAGCTCTTTGTTTAAAAGACTATTATTTTTCTCCATTGGATTTCTTTCGCATCTCATTAAAAAATCAATTAATTGTATATGTGTAAGGTCTATTTCTGGTATTGCTATTCTGTTCTATTATTTGTCTCTTCTTACACCAACATCCCACTATCTTGATTACTGAAGTTTTATAGTGAGTCCTGAAATCAGGTAGTCAAAAGTCTTCCAACTTTGTTTTTTATTCCCAAAATTGCTTTGGCCATCTTAGATCATTTATCTGTCCATGTAAGTTTTTGAATCAGCCTATTTATTCAAAAGAGGCTATTTATATTTAATATAGATTATGTTAAATCTATAGATTAATTTAGGCAGGGTAGACATCTTAAACAATTATGGAGTCTTCCAGTTCATGAATAGAGTATGTCACTTCATTTGCTTAGGACTACTTTATTTTTTTTTAAGATTTTATTTATTTATTTGAAAGAGAGATCATGAGTGGGTAGAGGGGCAGAAGGAGAGGGATAAGCAGACTCCCCACTGAGTAGGGAAAGCCCCACCTGGGGCTCAATCCCAGGACTTCAATATCATGACCTGAGCGGAAGGCAGATGCTTAACCGACTGAGCTATTCAGGCACCCCTGCTTAGGACTACTTTAATTTTGCAGAGCAAGATACTGTAATTTTCTGTTTATAGTTCTCAAATACTTTTCATTAGATTTATTCTTGGGTATATGATTTTGGCTAGTATTTTTATACTATTATAAATTTTGTTTTGGAAATTCATTTTCTGGTTGACTTTGTGTCCTGAAGTTTTGCTAAATTCACTTATTCCAGTAATTTTAAAATTGACTCTGTACAGTTTTTAAAAACAGCTTTACTGAGATATAATTCACATACTATTCAATTTAAAATGTAGATTTATATTCACAGAGTATTGCAGCCATCACCTCAGTTAATTTTTAGAAGATTTTCATCACCCCCAAAAGAAACTCTGTATTCATTAGCAGTCACCACCTATCATTCTTCTGCTCCCACCTCCCAGCCCTGAACAACCACTAATCTACTATTTAAAAAAAAGATTTAATTAATTTATTTGAGAGAGAGAGAGAACGTGGTGGGGGACAGAGGAGAGGGAGAGGATCTCAAGCAGACTCCAAGTTGAGTGCCAAGACCTACATGGGATTCAATCTCATGACCTGAGCTGAAATCAAGATTCAGGCACTTAACCAACTGAGCCATCCAGGTGCCCCTTACTTTTTGTCTCTATGAATTTGCCTATTCTGAACATCTCATGTACATAGAATGATACAATATTTGGTCTTTTGTGACTGGCTGGTGTCTTTTATGTAATATATGTGTGTGTGTATATATATGTATATATATATATGTATGTGTATATATATGTATATATGTGTATATATATGTTTTTTAAGGTTCATACATGTTGTATCATGTTTCAGTCATTTTTATGGCTGAATAATATTCTGTTGTATGGATGCAACACACTATCCATTCATCAGTTGATGGATTTGGGTTATTTCCTGTTTTCCCTATAATGAATAATGCTGCTATGAACATTCATATTCAAGTTTTTGTGTGGACATATTTTCATATCCCTTGGATATGTGCTTAAGAACTGCCAAGTCATATAGTGAGTTTATTTTTATCTTTTGAAAAACTATCAGACCATTTTCCAAAGTGGCTGCATCATTTTAAATTCTAATTAACAAGGTATGAGGGTTCAGATTTGTCTACATTCTTGTTATTATCTGTCTTTTTGATTATAGCCATGCTAATGGGTGTGAAGTGTACCTAATTTTGGTTTTGATTTGATGACTAATAATGTTGAGTATCTTTTCATGTGCTTTTTGGTCATTTTGATATCTTCTTTGTAAAACAGTTCATTCATGTATTTTGCCCATTTAAAAATTATGGTATTTTTTTTATTATTGAGTTGTAAGGATATTTTTAAATATTTTGGATATAAGTCCTTTATCAGATACATGATTTGGAAACATACTCTTTGTTATTGTTTCACTTTCTTGATCATACTCTTTGAAACACAAAACTTTTTAATTTTGATGAAGTCGATTTATCTAGTTTTTGGTTCTGTTGTTTGTGCTTTTGATATCGTGTCTAAGAACCATAGGGTTTTACAAATAGAAAATCCTGTTGTCTGCTTCTTTTCCCAATATTTATGCCTTTTATTTCATTTTCTTGATCTTTTGCACTGGCTGGGACCTCTCTATAGTGCTGAATAAAATTGGGGAGAACATAAATCCCTGCTTTATTACCTATCTCAGGGGAAAGGTGCTTAATATGTTATTATGTGTGATGTTAGGTCTTCTATCACAATGAGGAAGTTTCTTCCTACTCTGGCTTGCTGAGAATTTTTTAAAAAATTAAGAATGATGTTGAATTGTGTCAAAGGTAATTTTTGGATCTACTGAGATGCTTGCTAATGTTTTGGGCTGGAGTACTCTTTAAGAGAACTGACTGCATTTTTCACTGAACTAGAACAAGTAATCCTAACATTTGTATGGAAACACAAAAGACCCTGAATAGTTTTAAAAAATACTGAAAAAAGAAAAACAAATCTGGAGATGTAGCAATTCCAGATCTCAACTTGTATTACAAAGCCATGGTATCAAAACAGTATGGGACTATCACAGAAAACACATATAGAGCAGTGGAACAGACTAGGAAGCCCAGAAATAAACCTGTGATTATATGGTCAGTTAATCTTTGACAAAAGAAGCAATAATATGCAATGGGAAAAAGTTTCTTCAACAAATGGTGCTGGGAAAACTGGACAGCTACATGCAAAAGAATGGAAACTGGACCACCTTCTCACAATCACGCCCAAACATAAACTCAAAATAGATTAAGGATCTAAATGTGAGACCTGAAACCATAAAAATCCTATAAGAGAACACAAGCAGTGATTTTTTCATAACAACATTTTTCTAGATATGTCTCCTGAGGCAAGGGGAGGAAAAGCAAAAATAAAGTATTGGGACTCCATCAAAATGAAGAGCTCCTGCACAGTGAAGAAAACAACCAACAAAACTAAACGGCAGCTTACTGAATGGGGGGAGATATTTGCAAATGACATATTTAATAAAGGGCTGATATCCAAAATATATAAAGAACTTACACAACTCAACACCAAAAAGCACAAATAATCCAATCTAAAAATGAACAGAAGATATGAGCAGACATTTCTCCAAAGAAGATATATATATGGCCAATAGACACATGAAAAGATGCTCGGCATCACTCACTGTCAGAGAAATGCAAATCAAACCCCCCATGAGATAATCACCTCACACCTATCAGAACGGCTAAAATAAAAAAAGAGACAACAAGTGTTGATGAGAATGTGGAGAAAAAGAAACCCTTTGTGCGTTGTTGGTGGGAATGCAAACTGAAGAGGCCACTGAGGAATACATGTGGAGGTTCCTCAAAAAATTAAAAACAGTCATTTCACTACTGGGTATTTACCCAAAGAATACAAGAACACTAATTTGAAGGGATATATGTACCTCTGTGTTTATAGAAGCATTATTTAAAGTAGCCAAATTATGGAAGCAGCCCTAGTGTCCATTGATAGATGAGTGGAAAAAGAAGGTATGGGGTGTGTGTGTGTGTGCATATACCATACTCATACAATGGAATAGTATTCAGCCATAAAAAAGAACGAAATCCTGCTATTTGCAAAAACATGGGTAAATATAGAGAGTATAATGTTAAGTGAAATAAGGCATCAGAGAAAAACAAATAGCATATGATTTCACTTATATGTGGAACTTAAAAAACAAAGCAAACAAAGTGGGGGTGGGGAGGAAGTAGAGAAAGAGACAAACCAAAAATTCAGACTCTTAACTACAGAGAAAAAACAGGTGGTTACCAGAAGGGAGGTGGGTGAGGGGATGGTTGAAATAGGTGAAGGGGTTTAAGAGTATCTTAATGAGCACCGAGTAATTTATGGAATTGCTGAATCACTGTATTATATACCTGAAACTAATATAACACTGTATGTTAACTACACTAGAAGTAAAGTAAAATTAATAAATAAAGTAAGGCAGCTGGGTATTTACCCAAAGAATACAGAAACACTAATTCAAAAGAATTTATGTGCTCCTGTGTTTATTGTAACATTATTTACAATAGCCAAGATATGGAAGCATCCTAAGTGTTCATGGATAAAGGAATGGCTAGAGAAGATGGGGTACACACACACACACACACACACACACACACTGGAATATTACTCAGCCATAAAAAAGAATGATTGGGGCACCTGGGTGGCTCAGTGGGTTAAAGTCTCTGCTTTCAACTCAGGTCATGATCCCAGGGTCCTGGGATCGAGCCCCACATCAGACTCTGCTTGTCAGGGAGCCTGGTTCCCCCCCCTCTCTCTGCCTGCTTCTCTGCCTACTTGTGATCTCTGTCTGTCAAATACATAAATAAAATCTTAAAAAAAAAAAAGAATGAGATTTTTGCCATTTGTGACAACATGGATAAACCAAGAGGGTATTATGCTAGGTGAAATATAAATATCATATGAAAGAAAAAATACCATATGATTTCACTTATATGTAGAATCCAAAAGTACAAGAGAAATGAACAAACAAAAAGCAGAAACACCCATAAATACAGAGAACAAACTTGCCAGAAAGAAGGAGGGTGGGGGGATGGGCAAAATAGGTGAAGGGGAATGGAAGGTACATTCGATTCTTTTTTGTTTCCTTGTCTCCACTTAAATTCCCCATTTATTCACATACATTAGTCCATCTTTTGGATTATAACTTTTAGCAACAGTATCATAGCTATCTCAATACTCTTGTTTGATCTTCCCAACATCTGGGCCATCTTTTGGTCTGCTTCTACTGGCCATTTTCTCTGTGGACCATGGATCACACTCCTTGCTTTTTCATATGACTTGTTATCTTTGGTTGTATGCTAAACATTTTATATTAAAGAACATAGAAATAAAAATAAATATTATTTCTGTCAGGCTACTGGAGTGGGGCTGGCTTCATTGGATCTGAAATTGAGTGATGTCTGACTTTGTCATCCTTTCCTTTGACTCACTTCACCATTGGCTTCAGATTATTTGAAGACAGAATCCCTATTTTCCCTTCCTCAGGATTAAATCACTGGCTATGTGACTGAAGAAAGTCTCCTCCCCAGAGGAAAGGATAGCTCAAACCATTTCATACTGTGGTTGGTCTTTTTGGTGACCAGCTCCCATCCTGAGACTCCAGGGGATCCACCGTGAGTCCCCTCGTTAGCATAACAAGGAGTCCTATGGTTTGGTAAAGTCTCACTGGTTTTGAAGCTTTCTGCCAGGAACCAGGGACAAAGACCAGATATATTCTTCACTATACCACAGGACTTCTTGCAGCTGTCCTGCCCAGCCCTCACCTTTGGAGGGGATCTTGCAATAGGGGACAGGTCCCAGCGCAATGTCCTCAGCAGGGATATCTCTTTGGTCTCCTTCTCTGCCCCTATTCACTGCTTTGGGTATATCCCATACATGTTGAAGACTCGTAGGATAAGAGATGGTGTGACTCACTCTGTGGGCAGGAGTCTTCAGGATTCTAATTTGTCATGGCAGCCTAAATATCATTGTTAAAAGTCTGCTGTAAGTTCAGCTCAGCTGGTTTCTCCTTACCCATCTCTGTGGAGGATGACTTCTCCTCTTGCAGTCCCACCAAGGATGGAGCAGGGGTGGGTTCCTTCTCTCCTCTGAAGAGCACACTACTCCGGAGTTTAGTTCATTTATATTTTTTTGTTTTCAGGGTCTCTGGTGAGTTTTTTAAAACTATGGCATTTTAGCTTCTCTCTCTCTCTCTTTTTTAAGGCTCTGAATCTCCCATAAACACCATTCATTCTTATCTCAGCAAATATCTAGCAAATATCAGGCATGCATTCTGGGATTCTGCTCTCCGCTCCCCTCTCCCAACACACCCACACAGAAATTGCTAATCAGTCTTCTTGCTTTCTTTCCTGTAGAGATGGTGATGATTTCTTCCAACCCTTCTCAACACTGTGTACCAGACGATCAATTAGATTTGGTGCATGGGATTAAATATATTTGCCCTCCTGGGTTTAACCTCAAAGATGTTTTTTTCCCCCAGCTGAGCATTTGGGACTTGTCCAAGAAAAGGGCTGTCACACGGGGCGTCCATCGGTTATGGGTTGTTGTGACAACCCGACAACATTCCAGAGAGGATCAGTGGACACAGAGTTCAAAACAAACTGAGAATGAATTGGAAGACACTGGGGTGAAATGATCCGAGACGAGTTTGTGCCAGTGTCATGAAAAGCGCACTGAGAGATGGAGGGTACACAGCCAACCCTGACCTGCCTGGGTTTCAGCATATTCGGTGTTGGTCGGTGGGAATGGGATCAGCAAGATAGACTATGCTCTGTAATGTCCTGGTCCCTTCAGGTGGTCGCCTCAAATAGTAGAGAAAACTAGGATAGGGTGATTTTTTCCCACTCTTTTAAAGCCTGTTTTTTCTACCACTGTTCAAGCAGCAGCAAGGGCTTCCATCTATACTTCCTGTGGAACAGAGAAAGTACAAATTCTTATAAATCTCTAGTGGAGAGGATAGTCTTGAAAGCTATGATTTTCAGTGGTAAGAATCAAATGCCTGAGAGAGAAAGGGGAATGGAAATTTAAAAAAAAAAAAAAAAAGGTTTTTCCAAAAGCTTCATTTTTAAATATCAAGAACCAGAAGGACTCAGAGGATAATATTATGTTACTGATCTTCAGAATCTCCTAAGGAAAATGAGTTTGGCCTGTTGGCTAGAAGGAAAGTACCAAAGGGGAGGTGATCAGGGTTTAGATATTTTTAAGTTCCCAGTATCCCTGTCATAAGCTAAGCCCCAGGATGGGGGCTGGGACAACAGAAAGTCTGAGAACTCACTCCCACCCAGATAGATTTGGGGCTATCTCAGAGCAGAAAGACCCACTGCCTGGCTTCCCCAGTGATGGAGTGGTGGGGTGACTGAGGGAGGAGACTCAGCTGATGGACCAGAGGCCATTTCAGACTCCTCCACTGCTGGAAGATTAGAGGAGAAGGAATAAGCATAAACAGAGGAGAGCCGGGGACTCAGTGCCTTCCCTCCAGGGCTCAACCTTGAGAACTTGACACAGCCCCCAAGGGGAAGGGGAAGATCCCAAGTCAACTGAGCATTTTATCTGAAAGGGACAGAGTTTGAGGTCAGAAATAATTTGGATACTCTGAGTTGGAAAGCTTCGGTTTTTCTGCATCCCTGGAAATGGGAGACCAAGACCTTTTTGTATTGGAGAAAAGTGTTTACATTTTTGCACACCTGAGTTCCTTGCTCTCTGGGGACTGAAACATGCATACCGGCAGGAGTGATGATGAGGTAGTTCACACTTGTGTATCGGCAGTGGTGGGCTCCTGTTGCTGAATCCCCAACAACACTTTGACAATTAAGGCAAAGCGACAGACAAGTAGGAATAGAAAGAATGAAATGGAGGCAGACAAGGCACTGACTCCCTTAACTAGCACTTCCATGCCTGTAAGATCCTGCATGATCTGCTGTTCTAGTCAGGCATTCAACTGATTAGATAAGGCCCACCCACACTGGGGAGGGCAATGTGCCAGACTGATTTTCTCAATTCAAATCTTAATCTCAGCCCAAACCACCTTTACAGAAACATCCAGAATAATGTTTGAGCAACAATCTGAGTACTTCATGACCCAGTCAATTTGACGCATACAATTAACCATCGCAGAGGGCCTCATTTCACCAACGAATATCACCACGGCTTGGGCTTCACCAAACATGGTGGCTGAGCCCCAAGAGGGAGTGTTCCATGATTCCTGCAGACCTCTGAAGGACCTGCCTTGTAAGTCCCACAGCATCACCTCTGTTACATTTGCTGGTCAAAGCAAGTGACAGAATCAGCCTACTTTCAAGGGGAGGAGAAACAGGCTCCCCCTCTTTGGAGGGGTAGCAGAGGAACCATGGCCATCTTTAATTGCCCGCAAATCTTAAGACCTTCCTGCATGATGTTTTCCATGAGGACTTTCCTCCCTTCTTACTGGGCCCTCTGCATTATGTTCTTTGAGTCTCATGAGTGTCCTTCCCCCAGGAAGCCTTTCATGCATGCTCCTTCCATCCCCACAGATAAGGTTAGACCTGCTTCTGTGCTCTGACACAGATGGTGCTGCCCTGCGCCTGCCCACCACAGCTGTAATAATCACGTGGGTAAAGATGAGCTTGCCAGCTGCCTTTAGTCTCACCAGGAAGGGGGTGATGTTGGCTCCAGTCAGGGGCACAGCAAGAACATCGGATTTTTTTTTAAAGATTTTATTTATTTATTTGACAGAGATCACAAGTAGGCAGAGAGGCAGGCAGAGGGAGAGAGAGGGGGAAGCAGGCTCCCTGCTGAGCAGAGAGCCCGATGCGGGGCTGGATCCCAGAACCCTGGGACCAGCACCTGAGCTGAAGGCAGAGGCTTAACCCACTGAGCCACCCAGGTGCCCCAAGAACATCAGATTTAAGGGCAGAATGCTTCGATGTTGCTCCTGGCTCTGCCACTTATTGGCTGTGTGGCTTTGAGCAAGTCACACATGTTCTCAGGCTTTCACTGTCCTCATCTGTAGAACCAGAATACTGATAAAGACCCTCTTCTTACAAAGCTGCTATGTTGGTTAAAGAGAGAGCAGATGGAAAGCCTTGTAGATGCTGACATTCTCTGTGGCAGGCTGGCCTTTCTTCCTTTCCACTCCTGCTCTTCTGCGTCAGTACGAGGAAGCCAAACATGTACACCTTCAAAATCCAGCACCCCAATGGGTGCCATTAGTCCCCAGGTGTGACCCCTTGGGGTGCAGAGATAGCAGGAAGCAGGGAAGAGGGCCACATACGGCTGCCGTGTGACTGGAACAGTAGTAGGCAAGTGGGTTCAGCTCAGGGTATGCTTTCTGTTCCCCCCTGGATTGGGGGGGGCAGCCCCTTCCCAAACTCTGTGGGGATTCCCAAACTCTCCTGCTGGGAAAGAAGGAGCTGGCCGATGGGAATGTGGGCACCTGTGAAGAAAAATAGGTTTGCTTTGAATTTGCTTGCCCATAGTTGACCTATGGAATTTAAAATACAGTGTGTGCCCTACGAAGCCGACCTTGATGAGTTACCCATGAGGCAGCCAGTTAAACAGGAATGATGTCACCCCAACCTCCAGGGTCCAGTGTGAATCTAAAGTCATAAAGACTTAAAACTGCAAACCTGCCCCAAACTCAATATGACAAAGTTCCTCCAACCAAATGAATGGTGCTCATTCTAGAAAGCAAGGAAGCCAGCAAAGACGACTAGGAGGTTAACATCCAAAGGACTCCAGCCAGTTTGAGGAGGCTCCCTTTGGCCTAGGGTAACCATCAGTACGAACAATACTGCCGTGGACGAAAAGTTATCAAATATAGAAATTCATGATGAAGCTGAAATGGTAATAATGATTGGTCACCATGAGAGGATGCTAGGGAACCGACTTGTTATTTCCAAAACTAATAAATAAAAGAGAAGAAAGAAGCATCTTATTCTGTCTTTTCCTGGGAACTTCAACTAGCCAAAGAGCAAGGGAGGAAAGGTTTCTGTAGACAGAAGCATTCCAGCTAACAAGTGAGGAAAGCATGCTAAAATGAGAATATCACCCTTTGGCAGCCCCTAAGGATGTGAGGGCTGTGGGCTCTGAGCTGTGAGAGCTGCTGACGTGGTCCCAGAGGACGGCTGGTCATTATGCGCTCCCTGATGGAAGTCCTCACACACCCCTACTCTGCCGCCAGCCTCGCGCTGCTGTTCCAGTCTCTGCGGTCTGAAGTTTCAGAGACAAAGCCCTGCCAGAAAGCATGTGCACAGCGCTTCGTATTCACTTATCTCGCGCGGTCCTCGTGGTTTCCCTCACCGGGGACCTATAACTGCTACGGGTGTCGCAGCTCATCAGTGTTACGGCAAGGACTTGAACCCAGGGTTCTGATAATTCACTGTCACTTTTTCCATTTGTGCACCATCCAACCTATCCGCAGGGGACAATTTCTAAAATCTCTGGGCAGTGGCAGCTGCTTTGGAATGTGTATGGCCTCTCAAAGTGGTTTAAAAGGACGAGAAAAAAGAGACCACAAGGAAGGTCTGGCTGCTGTGGTTGTGTACTTCCCTCACCCTCTCCTAGACGCACCACACATGTTCCCTGCCTACTACTTCCTTCCTTCAGAGACGCAAACCCACTGGAAATGGAAGCTGGAAGCTGGAAACGGAGGCCTTGAGCAGCTTTCCTTCTCCTGCTCCTGCCCCTCCACCTTGCTCCATTCCCCTCTTCCTTCCTTCCTGCCCTTGTCCTTTTCTCCTCTCCTCTTCCTTGTCTTTTTCCGTTTCTTCACCTTTTTTTGCCCTCCTTAGTTATCCCTTTCTCCCTGAAGCCTTTCCAGATTCCTCTGCTTATACGATTTCTCCCTCCATTAATCCTATTAGTTAATAATCACTAACTGATCTGTTAATATTGTTTTGTTCGTACTTCACTCGTGGCCTTTTTCATATTCGGCCTTGCCATCATCATTACTTGGGAACTTGTCTTAGGGCCTCCATGACACTGTCTGCTTCATGAGCACAGTGCCAGGTTGGACACCTCTCTACCCCCCAGCCCGGGCCCCTTGCATGGCGCCAGACACGGGGCCAGAGGGAGAGACTGACCTAGCACAGTGGGCTGGTCCAGACTGGTTACCTTACTGACAGACATGGAGAGGAGACGCCTGCCATGGAGGGGCCCCCAGGGGATGAAGAGCAAGAGGCAGATATTTTTGTCCAAAGAAGAGGCTTCCTAGGCTGCCTAGTATGTGATATGGTTTCTCCAGGGAGAAAGAAAGGGACTGGCCGGCCTGAAATCCCAGGAGGAGACTGAGGCCACAAAGCCAAGTGCATCATAACAGGATAAATTGAACACCAGGGATATTGGTGGAAATTTGCTTATAACAGTGTTATGAGTCAATCCAAACTTACTGAAAGAGTAAGAAGAAACACGTGCTTCTTACCTTTAGAGTTCTTTGTTGTGCAAACATAGGGGCAACACTAAAATGAATCGAAAGGGGGAGAATGTATCCAGAATCCCACTCCCCTACAAATCAACTTGTCCAGTGTCCTTTACGGTTGTTGCCCCGGACACTAACTTTCTGTGTAGTTGTAGTTAGTGCAGAACTCATTTTGAGGTTTAATTGCTTTCTCCTGACATAACATACGCCTCTTTTTCCTTACGGTGTTATTATATGTTTTGCAATAATTTTTGCAGCCGCATAATATCA
This sequence comes from Mellivora capensis, assembly GCA_004024625.1. NCBI lineage: Eukaryota > Metazoa > Chordata > Mammalia > Carnivora > Mustelidae > Mellivora > Mellivora capensis. The sequence goes on from PISX010006816.1 coordinate 15,745, forward strand.
CATCAAGGTAGTGTACCGTGATTTATAGAACTACTTCCCTCTTTTCAGATTCTCAGGTCGTTCCTAATTTTAAATATTATTGCAATAATTTCATTCTTTTTTCTCTTTTAAATTATTGCCTTACCATAAATACACAAGGACAGGATTGCTGAAGCAAAAGGTACCTACGTCTCTTAGGCTATTTAAACCATGTGAAATTGCTTTTCAAGTGGATGACTCACGTTTCACCAGCCCCATTACAGACTCTCTCACTCAATATTGTCTCTTTTGCCTCTATTCTCACAGTTTGAGTTTTGCGTTTCTTTCCTTATTAGAGGTGGAATCATTTTCCCCACCTGGGTGTGCTTTTTAATTGCATTTCTGTGATTTAAATGTCAGGGAATCTGCATTCCTTTTCTTTTCTTTTTTTTTTTTAGACCTTTTGCTCTCTTTTGCAGTTTGTGATATGGTTTCTTAATTGGGGCTTTATGAATGCATTATCACCTTTATTTTGTGGTTGAAATATCCTCCACACTCCATCTGAGCACCAGAATGTCTGTGAACCTTCATATACGTGTGTCTGTGTGCACGCACGTGTGTGTTTTCTCTAGGTGCCCACACCCTCACTTCAGAGGGTCTGGTCCCTCAGGTCTGCAGTGGGGCTGGAGTGTCTTTTTTTTTTTTTTTTAATTTATTTCTTTCTCAGAGAGAGGGAGAGCAAGCGAGCACAGGCAGACAGAGGCAGAAGCAGGCTCCCTGCTGAGCAAGGAGCCCGATGTGGGACTCGATCCCAGGACGCTGGGACCATGACCTGAGTTGAAGGCAGCCTCTTAACCAACTGAGCCACCCAGGTGTCCCTGGAGTGTCTTTTATGCTTAACCAGCCCACCAGGTGATTCTGACTCACTGACTAACCACACATGTCTTGATTTATTAATCGAGTGCCAACAGTGAACCTGGCCCTCCTTATATATTGATATGAAAATATGGATGCATTTCATATTAATCTTCTCTGGGTTCTTAAGAGGCCAATACGACATCTCAAGTGCAAACCTCAACGCAGTCTGGTTTTCTCTACAATCCCAGGTTCATCCCAGCTACTGTTCGGTGAGTCTTTTTGGTGGGAAGGACCTGAGGGAAGGACTTTATATGCATTCTTTATTTCATTCTCCCACAAATGTTATGAGGGACTCTTCTCACTACAACTATCCCTGTTACTGTTTTAAAGGTGAAGAGACTGGGGATCAAAGTGGATAAATGACTTTTGCAGGATCGCCAGCAAATGCAGACCTTGAACTGTAGTTTTTAACCTCTAAAACCAGATGCCTTTAACCATGGTCCTAAAAGACCGGCTCACTCGGTAGCCAGTGAGCTGAGGGAAGGACAGGTCGGAGGAGAAAGGCATCAGCCACCACATTAAGCCACCTTGACAGGAAGAGCTATATACGGGGGCGAAGACGGGGAGCTTGGTGGGGATGAGGCCCTGGGGACACAGACGTGGTGCTGAGCCCAGGAGGCGAGGAAGGCATTAGACATGGCTGTGACCTCCCCGCCCGGAGGAGGTGAGCCCTGACCAGCAGTTCCAGCCAGCCTCAGCTGACCCGGGTGAGGTGTTTGTCGTTTGTCGCGTTGTGCTGCTCGTTTCTCGCACACATCCTTTGTGGCCTGTAGCAAATCATCTGCCTCTTTGGGTCTGTGCATTATCCCTAATTTACCTTCCCCAGCGTTGCTGAGTGGAACAAATGAGGGGTTGATACGACACAACTCAGTAATCCTACTTGTCGGAATGTACTGTACTAAGATAAAAGAAGGGGAACAACCATAAGGCAGGAAATTTGCTGTTCCACTCACGCAGAGCTTCTTCACGTCGCTGTCTCTCGGTGGCTCTCACCTCAGACCTCCAGAACACATCTCCTCCACTTGGCTGCTGGCCATCAGGTGACCTCATGTGAGACTCTGCTGAGACACGGAGGCAACCAGAGAGTGCCCCATCTTCCCTGCAGACCCACTTGCCCCCATGCCTGTGTTCTCTGCCTGCCCTCCTGCCCCTCTGGAAGGCCGTCCCTGTTGCTGTCAGAGGCCAGTCCTCACCCGAGCTCTGGTCCTGTCCCCTTCTCATGGCCTGCATGCCTGCCATCACCCCCAGAGGCTGGAGTATCCCAGGAATATTCCAGGATGCTCTAGGACCTTCTGTCTCGGGAGGGAGCCTGAACAAGATTTCTCTCTCCCTCTGTCCCCACAGAGAATGCTCCCTTCCCATACCATCCTGCCATCACACTCTCCTCCCTGGCTGCGTCTATGTCTACCATCTCCTCATGCTTTAGCTGTCACGTCTCTGCTCTGTCCCAGACCACGCCCCCCCCCCCCCCCCCGTTCCCAGGGCACACTCCTGACTGGCGGCGAGAAATCGTCCCTTGAGGTTATGAGGCCTCTTACCACGGATGTGCTAAAACAGAGCTGTGTCTTCCCACCCTCCTGCCTGGAGTCGCACCTCTTCTTCCTCGTCTGTCAGTGGCACGGGGCACCCCCAGCCATGTCGTTGCTGAAGCCAGAAACTCGGAGGTAATCTCTTGATTCTCTCCTCGCCCTCCCGGCACGTTCGCTCCATCAGCAAGTCCTACTGGTCCAGCTTTGAAGCTGTCCCCGGGGTCTGCTCCTGCCACACCTTCCGCCTGTCCTGTCCAGTTACCAAGCGTGCAGGGCAGCACTTGATGGGCCGGCTGGGAAACCGGGGCTCCAAAATGGCGGATCTTCCCGCCAACCCTCTCCAAGATGGCGGACTTTCCCGCCCTCCTTCCTGGGGTCTCCACCTCACCGCCCGGAAACTGAAACTCTCCACCCAGGAACTTCCTAATTGGGAACTGCCCATCACCGACGTCCCCCACCCCATAACCTCCGATCACCACATACCTTATATGGGCGCAAGGCTATGTCCTAGCTCACCCCGATAAAAGGACCTCGCCAACTCCATCCCAGCACGACTTCCCCGACTCCCTCTCTCTCTCTTTCTGTGAGTCGCAGAACCTCGCCCGAGGGTGCTTGCAATAAAGTTCATCTCTCGGATCCATTTGCCTCTTAGCCTTTCTTACTATCGCCAGCGGGAGCAACTTAACAGCACTGTGGCCTATAGCCTCCTCGCTGGGCTTCCTGCTCCCAGCCTCGCCTTCTCTGCCATTCTGTCTCCACTCAGCACCGAAGAGCTCTGGTCAAAAGTAACCAGCTCTTGGAAGCGGACTGCCACAGACAGCAGCTTGGGGGAGGGCACTGGATGATGGCAGGGGATGTGGAGCGGCGCTGAGGCCTCCTTATGGCTGACGCTGAAACTCCAGATGTGCGAGCGAGTCCCTTTGGGTCCTCATCCCCATCCAGCCTCCCTAGTAGATGTCCCACAGAGCAGAGATGTGCTGTCCCACTGGGACCTGCTTGGATTCCCAACCCACAGAATCGTGAGCACCAAAAATGGTTGCTGTCTTAAGCTACTGGCACTCCCCTAATTATCCCTCATGAGTGATCTGTTGTACTTAGAATACTATCCAAATTCCTTACCATGGCGTATAGGCCTTTGACATCCATTCACTGCCTACCACTTTCCACTTGGGCACCATGCTCTAGCCATGTATCTTCTCTTTATTCCTCAGACATGCCACAGGCATGCCTGTCTCAGGGCCTTTGCACTTGCTGTTCCCTCAGAGTTTTTTATAGTTATTGGCATGGCTGTATTCTTTCTGTTCCTCAAAACCCATCTCAGATGCCATCTCTTCAGAGAGGCTTTCTCTGACGGCCCTCATCACTCTGAAATGTTACCCTGTTTTCTTCTTTGCACTTACCACAATCTAGAACTATCTGGTTCATGGCATCTGTTTATTATGTCTCCCCTCGAAAGTATATAAGTTCTGTGAGAGCAGGATTTTGTCCCTCCCATTCACAGCTGCATCCTTGGGGCTTGACCAGCTGCCATATCATAGATCTTTAGTAAATGTCTGATAGATGAATGTTCATTGGAAACAACTTAAATACTTGATCATAGGCAAATGATTATGTGTCTGGACTGGTGCTGCTTAAACCTCAGTGTGCGGACAGATCTCCTGAAGGTCTTGTTAAATATAGATTCTGCTTCCATAAAGCTAGGGCTTCTGGAGCAGGCCCGAGTCAGCCTTGCTAACAAGCTCCCAGGCGATGCTGGTCCTGCTGGTCCACGGGACACCCTTCGCACAGCAAGGCCTTTGGACATTTTCACCTGCCGGAGCACGTCGGGATCCCACAAGCATGTTTGTTTGGCAGGAGGGGCTAATGAGCACTCATAATCCTGCCCCTTTGTTCACCCATCTTTCTAGGTATTTGCAGTCAATAACTACGGTGCCCAGGGCTGTCATTTGCTTCTCTTTTGTTTTTCAAGTGGGTGGCATCCCTGCCTCTAACAGCTAAGTATGTTTCTCAGAATTCAATTACCTCCTGCTTTCCGCAGCCGCTGGCTTGCTGTGGCCCAGGGAAGGGACCTCTGATGCTGTCCCGAGCGCCCTGTCAGCCTGGCATGAGAGACTCTAATCCATGATCGCCTGTAATCACTTTAGCAATTAGCTCATGTCTCTGAGACTTTGAATCACCAGTTCCTGGTGATTCAGGGTCCGTCTGCATCCATTGAGTTTCCTCAAGTGGCTCTGCTGTCTGGCCTCTGCCTCCTGTGCCAACGTTTGCTCGTCTCTTCCCTGAGGCAGAAGGAGTGATGTCAGGTGGATCTGAGGCCCTGTGCCTTCCTTTGCCTCCTGGGTTCCAACCCTGTAGCTTGGGCTGCAGTCACTTGTACTCATGTGTCTGCCTCTGGCCTTCAAGTTCATTCACGCTCATTAGAATTGCAGGGATGGCCAGCCCCTAACACATGGCCTCAGCAGCGGGGGTGGGGGGGTGGCTCAGGAAGGGAAGCACGGAGAAGACAGTCTTTGTTAGGGCATGTTCTAGGGCTCGGTGTCCCCATATGCCTTTCCGAGCACTCACTGCAGAGGACTGTGCTGGGCAGTTGCCCATCAGTTATCTCCCCCGCGCCTCCTGACAGTGACTCAAGAGCGGGTTGCCAAGGGAGGCGGGTAGCTTACCCAGGGTCCTGCAGCTGGTGGGTGGTGGAGCCAGGACTGGGGGTGGGAGCCAGAGACAGGCCCACCAGGCCAGGAAGGAAGCTGCTCTTTGTGGGAGGCACGGGATGTGGATAGCTTTGTCAAGGGTAGGAACTAGCCTTCACAGGCCAGTGCTGTGAGGCTCAGGCTCCTCAGGGCTCCTGGCCCAGAGCAGGACAGGGGCCAGCAGCACTGGTGATTCTCCCATGGGGTCCTGAAGCCCACACTAAGTAATGCCACCAACCCACAGCCTATGTCTCCAGAACTCTCTTCACTACTCCTCTCCATAGGGTAAACTGTTTTGGTGGGTCCTGCCCCCTTAAAATTGTATGGAGATATTAAACTGGTAATATCTCTCTGGGCATGAGTTGGTCAGACCATTTCTGAGAGAGGAGGCCATGGTCACTGGCAGGTGGAAAGTGGAGGGGGAAGGATGTTGTTCCCGAGTTGTCTATGGGGGTAAGGCATGATGGCAGGGATGACCAGAAGCAATACTCAGGGAAAGGAGCTAAAGGGGGGCAGCTGGGCAGGGGACCAACCCTTGTTCCAAACCGATTGAGGAGCTAAGCAAAGCTAAGCCTAGTAGAGCTCTTACCGTGTACCCAGCACTGTGCTGAGCACTTAGACTTCAATTCCTTATTCGTCGGGCCTTCCTTCGTTTCTTCTTTCCCTCTTCCATTCATCCACTTAACTAACACATTTAACATTAACAAGCATGTTCACCAGTTCAGAAGATACTGAAATGTGTACAGCAGAAAGCTGTAGCTCCCCCACCTAGCACCAGCCCAACTTTCAGAGTTAACCAAGCACCATTAACAATCTGTTATCTTGGGTGCCTGGGTGGCTCAGTTGGTTAAGCGACTGCCTTCAGCTCAGGTCATGATCCCATAGTCCTGGGATCGAGCCCCATATTGGGGTCCCAGCTCCATGGGGATTCCACTTCTCCCTCTGACCTTCTCCCGTCTCATGCGCTCTCTCACTCTCTGTCTCTCAAGTAAATACATAAAATCTTTAAAAGCAAGCAAACAAACAAACAATCTGTTATCTTTCCTATGATCATATGATTGAATATAATTCACAAAAGATTTTTTATTTTTGCAAAAAAAAAAAATGCCATGCCATACTTTCCCCATACCATTCTTCAACCTGCTTCCCCTCCACCACAGAGCATGGGTAGTTTTCATGATCATCTCTATGGATCTCTAGGGGCTAGGTAGGCTCAGAAGGGGATGGGCAGGGCTGGATTGTTTGAGGTTCCAAGAAAAGGTTGAGAGAGTGTCAGGGAAGCAAGATCGGGAGCATCAAGACTGGTTTCTTTCCACCCAGGAAAATGTGGGCCAGCCCTGAATCGGCGGCCCTCCTGCCGGGTAGGTACCAGTGGAGCAGGTCACCTTGGAGTCCTCTTCTTGGGTTGTAGTCCCAGTCCCCTCCCTTGCAGAAGTCAGTGAAGCTGGTCAGCCAGGGTGCTCTGAGCCTCTCAGGGTGAACCACTGAGCTAGCTGCCAGGTGCTCTGAGTGTGAGATGCTGGAGTAGAGGGAGGCTTTGTTCAGCAGCATCCTCTGCAGGGGCCTCTGGGTTTCAGTAGATGGTGAGCAGCATGTAAGTCAACATGACAGGAACTTCCAAGGAAACCGCATTGTTATCGAGCCACACTAATGGAAGTGTGACATTTAGGACAAAGGAGAGGACTGTCTCACCAGCCTCACAGCTGGGCAGACATCATCTAGAAAATGGTCTCATCTGTAGACTATGCTTTCTGAGGGGGAGAGCAGAATGACATGGTGAGAAAAAGGTCTATAGTCCAGAGAGTGGATCCAAGACACTGAAGATTGGAGCTTGAATGAGGGAGCTTTGTTGCAGGGTCTATAAAGGTATTATCGTGAAGTCCATGGGTCCTGGGGCCAGGGAGAAATTATTGCCACTAACGGTGTGACCTTGGGCAACTCTCTCCTCTTCTCTCAGCCACAATTTCCTCAGCTTTAAAAGAAAGGTCTTAGAAATGTGATATTGAAGGCCAACCCTTGTTTGAGCATTGTAGATCTAACTTTATGTCTAGTCTTTATTATCTTCTAGTGACAGCTCTGGAAGCACCATGAACATGGCCAGGCTGGATGCTTTGGGGGAGGGCAAGGCAATGCCCGTGTGGATCTTAGCAAGTTGCAGGACTTGGCTTTCTTCTTAATTACCTGTGGACTTCAAATCTGAGAGGAGCAATCAGAGAAGAAATGTAGATTATTGCTCTAAAAGGAGGAGCAGGGGCGCCTGGGTGGCTCAGTGGGTTAAAGCCTCTGCTTTCGGCTCAGGTCATGATCCCAGGGTCCTGGGATCGAGCCCCGCATCAGGCTCTCTGCTCCTCAGAGAGCCTGCTTCCTTCTCTCTCTCCCTACCTGCCTCTCTTGCCTACTTGTAATCTCTGTCTGTCAAATAAATAAATAAAATCTTAAAAAAAATAAAATAAAAGGAGGAGCAGAGCATTGGTTTCTTGAAGACATGTCGACTCTGATTTGCCTAAGCAAAAAGATTAAATCTCAAACTGACTTTGTGAAGCTGTGCCCAACTTTTCTGGGTAATAACATCTGAGCTTTTATAAAATGATAGCAATAATATGAAAGACTTGGTACCACTATCTGTGTCAGTTTCTGCTCTAATACAGTGCATATTAAGTATATTAACCCAATTAGTCCTCAAAGGAAGTATTCTTAGCAATATCCCCACTTTACAGATAAACTCAAGTACAAAGAGATTAAGAACTTGTCTGAGATCATCCAGCTGAATTATCATCTCTTCCTGCAGATGAATGCTGATGGGAAAATCAAAGAAAGGAAGTCCCCGTGAAACAGTATCTAAATTAACCTAGAAGCTTCCCCCACCAACTCCATCTTACCTCCTCTGTCCACACTCAGCCACATAGTAGCAGATCTCTGAGGAATATGGTTAGCTCCATCAGAAATACCAGCATGCTTTCCATATAGAGCAAAATGACTAAAATCCTTTTCTTTATATGGTTTCACCAGTTCAAGGACTAAGTTAGAGAGACAAGTCCTTTCTCTTCTTCCCTCACCATGCTTTCAATAGTGTTAATATAGCTGAGTCTTTTACTGTAAATCTCCTCAAATCCCTTTAGAAAGCTGACAGAATAGAAGTAATGAACAATTGGAGTGTATTTTATGTGTGAGCCTTTGCTCCTGGTGCTTTGGTCCTGACTAGAAATCTGTGAAGGTCTTCAATCATCTCCACTCCCCATTAGAGGAGATTCCCCATTAGAGCTAACAGTAAGAGCCTTCATAGAGCAAATGCCTATTGGGGGCAAAACTTTGTGTGCATTATCTCATTTAATTGTCATAATAACACCTTTTCACGGTGGACTAGATGAAGGCTTAGAAGAACTGACTTGCCTAAGATCATACCCAGAGCCGTCTGCTTTTGACCTCTCTCTCTTCTGTTACCCTAGTGTGAGGCACCATCATCTCTCACAGGCTGCTTTCATAGCTCTTCACTGGCCCCTCTGCTCCCACTCCTGGCCCCTGTGTAGATTGCATCATTGGCCTCATTACTCTAGTATTCTTTGGCTTTGCGTGGATTTTGCAGTTCTTCTGATTAAAGGGGTGGAATATATTTTCTTACCCCTTGACTTTGGGTTTGGTCATGTGACTTGCTTTGACTAATGCAATAAGGCAGATCCTTAAAAGGTTTGTTTCACTGGGCATCTTGAGCTTCTGTTGTCACCAAGAGAATGGTATGTTTGCAATAGCCTGCTGGTCCCAGGAAAGTTATCCAGCCAGGCTCAGCCTAGATCAGTCTACTCCCAGTAGACTCACACATGAATAAGCTAAATAAATGCTTATTATTGAAGTGTTCTCAAAGGGTGGACTAAAGGGGATCTGTGAGGCCAAATGGTTTTTATAATAATGTGAAGACCTTATATATCTTTTATATAGTGTTGACATAGGCACTGATGTTCAATCCAGTGGATTGGAAAAAAAAAAAACAACAAGACCCAACTATATGCTGTTTACAGGAGACATACTTTGAATTCACAGGTAAAATAGATTGAAAGTAAAATGATATAGAAAATTTATCATGCAAACAGCAACCAGAAGAAAGCTGTAGTGGTTGTACTAATAGCAGATAGATTTTCAGACAAAAAAGTTACTAAAAACAAAAAAGGACATTCTATAATGATGGAAGAGTAAATCCATCAGGAAAATGTGACAATTATAAACATACATAAGCCTAATAGAGTTCTAAAATACATTAAACAAAAACTGATGGAACTGACGGTAGGAATAGACAATTCAACAATAAGTTTATGACTTCAATATCTTAATTTCAATAATAGAAAACTAGACGGAAGATCAACAAGGAAATAAAAGACTTGAACAACATTATAAATGAACTAGACATAGCAGATATCTATACAACATTCTAAACAACAGCAGCAGAATCCACAGTCCTCTCAAATGCACATGGAACATTCTCCAGGAAAGACGAAAGTTTAGGCCATAAAATACATCTTAATAAATTTACGAGGATGAAAATAATACAGAATGTTTTCTCTGGTCTCATAGACTGAGATTATAAATCAAAACAGATGGGTGCCTGGGTGGCTCAATCAGTTAAGTCTGCCTTCAGCGTGGGTCATGATCCCAGGTCCTGGGATGGAGCCTGGCATCAGGCTCCCTGCTTAGTGGGGAACCTGCTTCTCCCTCTCCTTCTGCTTCTTTCCCTACTTGTGCTCTCTCTCGAATAAATAAATAAAATCTTTTTAAAAAAATCAACAACAGAAGGAAATTTAGAAGTCATGACTGTCTGTAAATTATACTACACACTCTCAAATAACCAATGGTAGAAGAAGAAATCACAAGGACAAAAAAAATTATTTGAAATGAATGAAAATACCAAAACTTATGGGATCCAACTAAAACAGAGCTTCAAGAGAAATTTATAGTTGTAAATGCCTATATTAAAAAGAAGGAAGATCTCAAATCAACATGATTGCCTACCTTAAAATTCTGGAAAAAGAAGAGTAAACCAAACTCAAAGGAAGCAGGATGAAGGTAATAAAGAAGATTAGAGCAGGGATTAATGATATAGAGGATAGAAAAAAAAATAGAGAAAATCAACAGGATGAAAAGTTAGTTACATGAAAAGATCAATAAAGTTGATAAGCTTTTAGCTACATTGACCAAATAAGAAAGAGAGAAGAAGAATGAAATTGCTAAAATAAGGCATGAAAGACCTTACAAACCTTTGACCTTACAGGAAGTAAAAGGATTATAAGAGAATACAATGAAAAACTGTATGACAACAAATGAGATAACTCAGGAAATGAACAAATTCTTAGAAAGACAAAATTTACTGAAACTGACTGAAGAAATAACAGGATATCTGAATAGACCCATATAACAAATAAAGAGATTGAATGGTTAGAGAATGGTTAGAGAATTAATGGCTAGAAATAAGCAAAACTACCCATAAAGAGGCCAGACCCAGAAGGCTTCATTTATGAATTCTACCATATATTTAAATGTCAAGTGTTTTACAGACTTTTCCAAGAACAGAAGAGGAGAGAGCATTTCCCAACTCATTCTGTGGGGTCAGCAATATTCTGATACCAAGACCAGGTAAAGATGTCACAGGAGACGAAAACTATAGACCAAAGCATCTTAGGAAAAGGGGCAAAAAAAAAACAAAACAAAACAAAAAAACACCTCAAGGAAGAAAAAAAACCTAGCAAACTGAATTTACAAACATATTAAAAAAACAAACTTTACACATCATAACCAAGTGGGATTTATCCCAGGAATTCAAGATTGACTTAACATCAGAAAATCAAATAATGTAATATGCCATATCAATAGAATAGAGGAAAATAAAAGGAAAAACCAGTCATCTCCATGGATGCAGAAGAAACATTAGATTAACACCTCTTCATGATAAAAATATTCACAAACTAGGAATAGAGGGAACTTCCCCAAAACACAAAAAACCCACTGCTAACCTCATATTTAATAGTGAAACATTGAATGCTTCCCTCCTAAGACCAGGAAAAGGATGTTTACTCTCACCACTTCTATTCAACACCAGACAGCAAGCTCTAGTTAGAACACCTCACTAAAAAACCATTAGAAAAAATAGAAGGGTTTATCAAGGTTGCAGGATACAAGATCCATATATAAAACTATTTGTATTTACATATCTGCAGTGAACAGTCTGAAAATGAAATTAAGATAGTGATTCCATTTACATTAGCATAAAAATAAAATACTTAGGAATACTTTTTAGTAAAAAGTGTAGAATTTATACTTTGAAAATTATATAGCATCATCAAAAGAAATTAAAGAAGACCTAAATCATGGAAAGACATCCCATTTTCATGGATCAGAAAACTTATTAATGCTAAGAAGGTAACATTCTCCAAGTTGATCTACAGATTCAATCAGCTGTTAAAATTCCAGCTGATTGATAAGCTGATTCTAAAATTCATGGAGAAATATAAAGGGCCCGGGATAGCCCAAAACCAAAAAGAACAAAGTTGGAGAACTCACACTTCTCCATTTCAAAATTTAGCACAAAGCTACAATTATCAAGACAGTATGATACCAGTATAAGGATAGACATGTAAGTAAATGTATTATCATTGAGGGTCTGGAAATAAGCCATCATCATTATGGACAGTTGGTTTTCCACAAGGCCATTCAATGGAGAAAGGATAGTCTTTTCAACAAATGGTTCTGAGAAAACTGGATATCCAGATGCTCAAGAATGAATTCAAAACCTCTGTCTCATAATGAGGTGCAAAAACTAACTCACTATGCATCGAAGAGCTAACACCATAAAACTCTTAAAAGAAACCATAGGCATAAGTCTCTATGGGATTTAGCAGTAGTTTTGGAGGTCCGACACCAAAATCACAAGTAACAAAATAAAAAAATAGATAAATTGCACTTTGTCAAAATGGAAAACTTTCATGCTTCAAAGAACACTATCAAGAAAGTGAAAAAGACAGTTCACAGAATAGGAGAAAATATTTACAAGTCATATTTCTGAAAAGGGAGGTGTTTCTAGAATATATAAAGAATCTCTATAATCCAGTAATTAAAAGATAGCCCAATTTTAAAAAACGGCAGAGGGTAAATAGACAGTTATGCAGATGAGATATGCAGGTAGCCAGTAAACACACAAGAAGCTGCTCGGCGTCACTAGCCATCAGGACAGAGTAGACCGAAAGCACAGTGAGGTATCACTTCACATCCAGCAAGATGGCTGTGATCAAAAGAGATAGATAGTAACAAGTGTCAACAAGGGTAGGGAGAAAGTAGAACCCTCATACTCTGATAGTGGGAATGTAAAATGATGCAGCCACTTTGGAGAACAGTGAGGACATGCCTCAAAATGTTAAACATAGAGTTATCATATGTCCCAGGATTTTCACTCCCAGTTGTATGCCCAAGAAAACTAAAAATATGCGTTCATAGAAGAATTTGCACACAAATGTTTGTGGCCGTAACATTTGTCACAGCAGTCCTTCCTTATCTGTGGTTTTGCTTTCCATGATGTCACGTTATTCACCGTCAACTCTAGTCCGGAAGCAAATGACCGTCCTTCTGACATATGGCCAGAAGGTCAGTAGTAGCCTGCTGCTACATCGCTACGCCTCTGTCATTCCCCTCACTTTATCTCACCACGCAGGTGTTTTATCATCTCACATCAACATAAGAAGAAGGATGACAACAGTACATTAAAATATTTTGAGAGAGAGACGTTCATGTAATAACTTTTACTGTAGTATATTGTCATTGTTCTATTCGTTATTGTTAACCTCTTTACATTAAGAGATTAATGTATTGTTAATCTCTTCCTGTACCTAACTTATAAATTAGACTATCATAGGTACCTACGCATGGGAGGAAACAGTGTATTTAGGGTCAATACCATCCATGATTTCAGGCATCCCCTGGTGGTCTTGGAACTTATCCCCCACATATAAGGGGGGGGCTACTGTAGAGCCAGAAAGTGGAAACAACCCAAATATCCAGTATCTTTTTAGCAAGAAAAAGAAATTCAACACTGTGACACATGCTGCAGCAATGGATGAACCATGAAACCATGACACAGGATCAAAAAAGTCAGACATGAAAGGCCTTGTATTGCATGAGTCCATGATTCCTGGATATGAAATGCCCAGACAATCCATAAATATGGGAAATACATGAGTGGTTGCCTAGAGCTGGACATTTGGAGAGACATGGGGAGTGTGCTAATGAGTATGAAGTTTCATCAGGAACTGACGAAAATGTCCCAAATGGCTTAAAATCCCATAAGTTTGTTATGATACAATTCTGGAGGACAGAAGTTGAGAATGGATCTCCCTGGGCTAACAGCTAGCTTTCATTCCTAGGGCTGCATTCCTTCTGGAGGCTCTCCAGGAGACTCTGTTTCCTTGTCTGTCCCAGCTTCTAGGCCACCTGCACTTTTGGTCTGGTGCCTGCTTCCTCCATCTTCAAAGACAGCAGTGCAGTTTCCTACAGTCTCTCTGTGACACTGACACAGACTCTGCCCCCTGCTCTCTTTCATTGATAAGGAATCTTGTGATTACATTGGGCCCACCCACACAACCCGGTAAAATATCCCCTATTTCAACGTCAGCTGACCAGTGACTGATTTCCCCTTGCCATGCACCAGAAGAGATTCACAGGTCCTAAGGATTAGGTCATGGACCTCTTGGTGGAGGAGGGGGGGCGTTATTCTGCTTCCCACAGGCAGGTAAAACTGCTGGGACCTGAATATGAATCGAGGCCCTGGCACTCTTTCTAGTAATAGTCACGGTATTCTTCCTTGCCACACACTTAGAGTAAAAAAATGCCAGTTCCACTTTAAAATGTTCTGGACAAAGCAAAAAAAATTAATTTTGTTAAATATCAACTTTTGAGCACACTGCACTTTCATAGTCATGGTGATGAGCTAGGAGGAAGGCACAAAGCACTGAGGTATGCCGGTTGTGACAAGGAGACATGCCTGTTGCTTGGGTTGTGAGTTGGACCAGCTGCTTTGTTCATGGCACACAATTTTTACTGAAAAGAACCAGTGAAAACAAACTTTGGGTATCTGTCAGAAACTTTCACAAAAATGAATGAAATTGACCTGTCACTTCAAAGAAAAGAGTTTACAGGATTTGTTGACAAGGACAAAATTGCAGCTTTGAAGGGAAACAGAACTTCAGAAAACTTGTATATAACTCTCTGAGCTTGGTGGCTTTTAATATATGAAAACGCTCCTGATGAGGTCATTGGTGATATTAATGAATGTGCATTTTAGAAAGTTTGAGGGGGCGCCTGTGTGGCTCAGTGGGTTAAAGCCTCTGCCTTCAGCTCAGGTCATGATCTCAGGGTCCTGGGATCGAGCCCCGCATCAGGCTCTCTGTTCAGCAGGGAGCCTGCTTCCTCCTCTCTCTCTGCCTGCCTCTCCGCCTACTTGTGATCTCTGTCAAATAAATAATTAAAAAAAAAAAAGAATGTTGTTTGAGGAAATTTATGAACATTTGGAAGATCTGCATAAACTCATGCAGGATGTTATGAAGTCATGCATGGGTGAATAAGCTTTTAACGGTCAAGATCAACCAACCAGTGGGTTTTGATGTATCAGTGTGTTGAAAGTTTATTTAGATGGCTCCAGTTTCTACATTGCTACTAGCCTATTTGAAACAATGACTTGTTGAGTTTTAGTGTAGTACCAAAGAAGAAAATCCACAATACTGAAAAAGCTGTTTAAAATACACTTCCTGGGGCGCCTGGGTGGCTCAGTGGGTTAAAGCCTCTGCTTTCCGCTCAGGTCATGATCCCACGGTCCTGGGATCCAGCCCCACATCGGGCTCTCTGCTCCGCGGAGAGCCTGCTTCCTCCTCTCTCTCCCTGCCTGCCTCTCTTGCCTACTTGTGATCTCTGTCTGTCAAATAAATAAATAAAATCTTAAAAAAAAAAATACACTTCCTTTTTCTAACTATATCTGAGTAAGTCTCCTTTTTCATCCTGGTCCTCAACCAAAACTTCATGTTGCAACTGACTGAATGTAGAAACAATCATAATTCAATTGCCTTCTATTGAGCCAGATTATGAAGAGATTTGTAAAAATGTAAATAAATGGGGCGCCTGGGTGGCTCAGTGGGTTAAAACCTCTGCCTTCAGCTCAGGTCATGATCCCAGGGTCCTGGGATCGAGCCCTGCACTGGGCTCTCTGCTCAGCGGGGAGCTGTTTCCTCCTCTCTCTCTGCCTGCCTCTCTGCCTACTTGTGATCTCTGTCAAATAAATAAATAAAATCTTTAAGAAAGATGTAAATAATGCTATATATATATGTTTTGTTTTGGTGCAGTGGTATTAATAAAATGAAATTTAATAGAATTTTAATAAAATGTACTTATTTTATAATTTTACAAAATGTACTTAAATTTTAATAAATAAAATTTAATAAAATTTTAATAAATAAAATTTAATAAAATTTTAATAAAATGCTGTGGTTTTAATTAAAAATTTTGATTATTGGGGCACCAGGGTCGCCCAGTCGGTTAAGTATCTCACTCTTGATTTTGGCTCAGGTCATGATCTCAGGGTTGTAAGGTCAAGCTGCAGTGGGGCCTGCTAAGATTCTTTTTCTCCCACTCCCTCTGCCTCTCCCCACTCGTGCTCTCTCTCTCTCTCTCAAACCAAAACTAAAAATGAAAATTTAGATTACTTAAAAAAATAAAACCTTAAAAGAGGTGATGAGGGGCACCTGGCTGGCTCTGTCAATAAAGTGTGTGACTCTTGATCTTGGGGTTGTGAGATCGAGGCCCACTTGGGTGTAGAAATTACTTTAAAAAAAAAAAATCTTTTAAAAAAGTTTTGCATGTTAACATGTAATTGTTTCATTATTGTTATTTTAAAGGGAATTAATATTTAAAAATTTTTCACAGTTAAGATTTTTAATACTGTTAAGTAGCGATAAAAATAACTTATGTAAACAAAAGTTGTTTGAGGTCCTTGGTAATTTTTAAGCGTATAAAGGTATCCTAAAACTAAAAACTTTGAGAACAACTGTATTATCAAATGCCATTGAGCTTTTGTGGCTGTTTGTTATGTAGCTGTACCTAACCAGGATACTCTCTGGGGGTCCTGTGTCTACTTAGCATAGTGGTCTTTGAAAATATTCATCATTCTGGGGCGCCAGGGTGACTCAGTCAGTTGAGTGTCCGACTCTTGATCAGGTTGTGATCTCAGGGTTGTGAGATCAAGCCCCATGTCAGTCTCTGTGCTGCGCGTGGAGCCTGCTTAAGATTCTCTCTCTCCATCTGCCCCTCCTCCTCCTTCTCCAAAAAAAAAATTAAATAAATAAAATATATGTATATAATATATATAATATAAAATATATAATAGAGAAGTATATATGTAATAGAAAATATTCATCATTCCAGTATATATATAAAATGCTATTCACCCATTAAAAGGAAGGAAATCCTTCCATTTGCAACAACATGGATGGATCTTGGATGCATTATGCTAAGGAAAATAGTGAGACAGAGAAAGGCAAATATTGTATGATCTCACTTATATGTGGAATCTAAAAAAATAAAACCA
This sequence comes from Mellivora capensis, assembly GCA_004024625.1. Taxonomy (NCBI): domain Eukaryota; kingdom Metazoa; phylum Chordata; class Mammalia; order Carnivora; family Mustelidae; genus Mellivora; species Mellivora capensis. The sequence goes on from PISX010006816.1 coordinate 32,442, forward strand.
CACTCATAGAAAAAGATCACAGTTGTGGTTATCAAGAGAAGGTAGGGGGATTGGATGAAGGTGGTCGAAGGTACAAAACTTTAGTTACAAGATAAGTACTGGGGATATAAAATACAATATAATGACAGTAGTTAACACTACTGTATGGTATATCTGAAAGTTGCTAAGAGAGTAAATCCTAAAATTACTTATGATGAGGAAAAATATTTTCCTTCTCTTTTGTTATCTATATGATATGATGAATGCTACCTAGATGTATTGTGGTGATTATCTAACAACATATACTAAGTCATTATGCTGTATACCTTAAACTTGTACAGTGCTGTATGTCAGTTGTAAAATAAAATAAATAAAAGTGGAAAAAATAAGAAACCTGTCAATACCTTAATCATAAACATATAGTGTCCAGAAGTGTGAGAAAATATATTTGTGTTGTCCAAGCCAAAAAAAATAATCTGTAGGATTATATCATTACCCCACTTGAACCTTCCAATTTCTCTCATATTTAGAAAGAAGTCCAAATTCTCCTGCTGGCTCATGAGGCCCTCCGTGATTGGGAACTTGACCTCCATGACCTCGTTTCTTATTACTGTACCCTCAGTTCACTCTACTTTGAACACACTTCATGCTACATCAGATTGTTGCTGCCTCAGGGCCTTTGCACTTGCAATTATCTCTGCCTAAAATGCTCATCTCCCACAGCTAACTCCTGATTATAGAATCTTGCCCAGTTTTACCTCCTCAGATTGGCCTTCCCTGATGGCTTCACCTAAAATAGCAGCCAAGTTTCCTTCTGTCTCCTTACCTTGATTTTTTTTTTCTTCTTCAGAGTTCTTATTCCCTCCTGCTATTATGTTACTATTCTATGTATATATTTGTTTATGATCTCTCCCACTGGAATATAGGGAGGAATACTCCAGGAGGGCAGGGACTTGGTCTGTCTTACTCATAGCTGAATCTTAAGGGCCTGAAACAGTGCCTAGAACACAGCAGGAGCTTTGGTGTCCTGCAATTTCACATATCTTGGTGTTCTGACAATAAATCCCTCAGAACTAAGGTTGTGTTTTAGTAAACATCTCTGTATGGTTAGAGTTTTTTGGAAAGGGAATTTATGATGGGGGCAGCAGTGTTTTCTAGGAAAGTGGGTTGGACATCATGCTTTGGGCCCTACTTCCTTGAGGTCTGTGGGTTCACAGATTTGTGGGTCAGTGTTGGGTCTGAGAGAGGTGTTAGGACAAGGCTTGGCAGCAGGTTCGGCACTGACGGGTGGGGCCCAGAAATGAATGGAGTATTGCTGCTCTGGACATGGAGTGGGAACCTTGCAGAGGGGCCATTTCTGGGAAATGGCTGCCAGACTAGTCTAAGTCTAGTGCCTGGTCTTTGCAGTCAGGCAATTCTGGTTCAAATCCAAGCTCCGTTTTTGTTGTTGTTGTTGTTGTTTTCTAGCTGTGTAACCTGGAACAAGTTATTTAGCTCTCCCCAGCTCCCAGGTCTTACCTGGAGAATGAGGGTAATAATTAAAACACTTCTCAGAATTTAATTGGGATGGTTCATGCAGAGCTCTCAGGACGCATACAGCAAGCACTCAGTAAGGACTGCAGTGCTGCCACTGGAGAGAATCATTCCCAAGTCTCCATTTCCTCTTTGAGGAATGGGGATTCCTGCCTAAGGACTGCATAGAGCTGTTTTTTAAGCTGTAACAAGCGAAGAGACCGGAATGTGCTCTGAGGAAGAATAGAAGCAGGACAGATGTGGGAGGATGTTCTGGTTTGGACTCTTTATAAAGGCGCTTTGGCTCCCTGCAGACTCTAAGCTGTACATGCCGGAGGAGACGGGCTTTGCAGCAGGGGTTCAGGTTCCTCTGCCTGCAGCTGCGTTTCAAAGCAAGTGGCGGCCATTCCCTCTCCAGACACCCTGGACAGCTGTTGGTGGGGCCACACAATGCCTACCCGTTGCCAGGCCGGACATGACCCCCCGGGCGTTGCAGACCCTGCCTGGGAGGGCAGAGCCAAGGTACAGCTGCGTGAGAGGATCAGCAGCAGCCCTCCTGCTACTCCTTTCCCTGGCGGGTGGCCTGGCAGGCACGGGGGGAGTTGCCTTCTCTTTGAGTTGACAAGGCCACCTGATAATCTTTTCCTTGAGTCTGAACTTCAGGAAGCTCTTGAGGAACAAGAAAGTTGGATGCGGCCTGGGCAGCTCTGTGCCTATGGGTAGGGTTGTGTGTCCATCTTGCTGCTTTTGATACCAGAAGTTAGGTAAGTGAGATTCGATTTAGGGTTTAGGCTAAACCTCGCTGAGGCTAAAATTAATTAAGTTAGGTTTATTAATTAACCTAAAAGGCAACCTGATGTAGAAAGGGGCCTGGGTTTGGAGCTCGCCCCAGCTGGGTTTGAAGTTTCCCTCCCGCACCCACATACTTCGCCTGGCTATGAGGACTTTTACAACCCAATGAGCCCAACTTCATTTATGAGAAGTCCCTCTTTAAGTGCATATTCCTCAAGAAAGGAAATGGCATTAGACCTCTGAGCCGGCAGTAGAAATAAGTGATTCCGAGAGCTTTTTCCTAAAATCCCAGATACCCGGGAGTAGGGACGTGAGAGAGATGTGCCCTTGCCCCAGGCCCACACGTGTTCCCCCACAAACACTTAACAGTCACTACTGAATATCTCTCTTGCGCCAGCTGCTTTTCGTACCTATTCTCATCCTCACACCGTTTGATAAAGGAAGGTATTCTTGTCTCCTTGTTACAGTTGAGAAAACATTCTGGTGCCTATAGGACTACAGGCACACTGTTAGCCTTGGGACTTCCATGCACATGGTGCTGGCTTATTTGTCAAGCCATTCATCACGTGACTTGTGCACACACACCATGCTAGGCATGGGGTGTGGGAGTGGGGGACACTGGGGAATGCTGCCAGATCTGGCTTCCGCCTATGGGGCCAGGCATTAGTCATCCTCCCTCAACCCACAGATGTGAAATCACACCAGTGCGAAGTGTTAAGAAGAAGAGATTTGTAGTACTACATGGGGATCTGACGGGGTTAGGAGGACGTGGGGGCAAAGAGGGTGGCACAAGACAAGGCTGCCGGGTGGCAGTGGCTGGGCCCCTCAGGTGCCTTGGGCTGTGTTAAAGCGTTGGTCTTTATCCCTGGGGGGGAAGACATTGAATTGTTACCAACAAAGGATGATATCATCACATGTGGCATTTTCAAAGGCGACACTGCGGGCGCCTGGGTGGCGTGGTCAGTTAAGCCTCTGACTCTGGGTTTTGGCTCTGGTGGTGATCTCAGGGCGGTGACACTGGGCTTGCGTTGGGCTCAGTGCTCAGTTCTCAGGAGGGAGTCGGCTTGAGACTCTCTCTCCCGCTTCCTCTGTCCCTCTCCCCATGCTATCTGCCTCTCTGTCTCTCAAATAAATAAATCTTAGGGGAAAAAAAAAAAAAAATCAAAGGCAAGGCTGGCTGCTGTCTGGAGAACAGGTGGGAGGGGCAGAGGGCTTGCGGCTTCCCCGGGGAGTGGAGTGTGGCCTGGAGGCCAGGGGAGGGAGGACAGCTTCAAGGGGTGCTTTGGAGGGGTGGGGTGGTTGGTGTGAGGGAAGCTTCCGGAAGGCTGGCTTCACAGGATGCCATCTGTGCCTCAGCGCCAGCCCCATCCTCACTCTTCTCTCACTGTCTTAAAATTCATAGTAGTGTTTGGCCAAAGGGCTCTGCATTGTCACTTTTTCATTGGAAAGGGGCATTTACTGCCCCTCACTTGGACCAGGTTCTACAAGTTAGGAAACTGGGCCTGCCCCCTGGGGCTGGACCCATGGATCTCGGGACTGCCTCTCTCCTAGTTGCAGGAAGTCTCTGTACCAGCTCATCTGAGGAGGTGCCCAGGCCGGCCCCGTGGGGCTCATGGCTAGAGTCACCCAGCTGGGCATGAATCACAGCTTCAGCCCCAGGGGCCCTGGCCACGCAAGGAGTCAACAGAAACCAGGGCTGGGTTGGTTTTTTTTCTTCCCCTTCTCATTCTGGACCTCACTTTGATTCTCTGAGAAACAAAGGGGATGTGGAAGATGATTTTTTGAGTCCTTTTCCAGCTCTGACGTGTTGTGTTTATTCTGGTTCTGGTGGCACGTCCGTGCCGAGCAAGGCTCTCAGGGCTGCTGGGTCGTGTATGGGCCGGCTTGTGAGGAGGGGGCTCGGCAGGGCCCTTGCTTGTCTTCTCTGTCACTGGCCCGATTTTCTACCATTAGAAATGCCCTGTGAGGTACAACAACTCATGGGAGTCATGATATTTGGGGCTATTTTCAGCTGAAATTTGAGTGGTGTGGTCTTTACTGGCAGGGGCAGGGGAAGACTTGTTAGGAGAGGACAGACCCTCCCCGCCCTGGGACAGGGGCTCCCCGGGCCCCCTGGGTGGGCCAGGAGTAACAGTGTGCCGGGGACCATTTCTACTGGCCTACAAGACGTCTGCCCCTGGCTTTCCGGAAGCAGCCTTATATTTCCACCGGCCCTGTGATTGGCAGAGGTTTCTGTTCTCATTTCCAGGCGGCTTGCCTCAGTACCCTGGGGCTTGTTTAGGACTGTGTGGTTTCTTGAGGACCAACAACACCCTTGGCTCCCAATCTGGGACCTTCAGCAATAATTTTGGGGTGGGATGGGTGTGCAGGGTGGGGCATGTGGGGAGAACTCTAACAGTGTTTTCTGGAGCTCTGGTCATGAGCAGACCCTGCTTCCCTCAAATAAGGGTGACTGAAGGAGCCTTGAGCTTTTGGGCTTGGGGTAGAGAGAACAGATTCTCACTTGATTTTCAGGGCAGGGCTATCGGTTTCCCAGCTGTAGGGTCCAGACCCCCCTGCGCATTCTTGTAGGCAGCGACCACCTTACAGCGGCTGGTGTCCCCCACGGGTCACGTGCCGTTCTAGCTCTTGTTCCATTGAATCTCCCTGAACCCCTCAGTGACCTGGTGTGACTGTGTACTTTGCAAAAATGGCACAGCAGTACTTTGGGTCTCATTTGCCTCCAGTACCTCCCCCCGAAAGAGGCAGAGCACAGTTCTCCTCCTCCTGACTGTGAGTGGGACTTTGAAACCACCTCATTGAAAGGAACTTGGCAGAGGGAGGTGATGTGACTTCTGGTGATACGGCTTCTTTCTGGATCTTTCTCTCTGGCTGTCTCTCTCTCTCTGTGTCTCTCTCATGCACGAAGCTTGCCTTTGGAACCCAGTGCCATGTGTGATGCAGCGTGGGAGCCCATTTACAGGGGCTCTGACTGCAGCCCCAGCCACTGTTCCCACAGGAACCGACCGCTGTCTGCGGGAGACCATGCCTTCCCGAGCCAGAGCAGATTCCAACCCCAGCCTTTGAGTTGCTCCAGCTGATGTTGAATGAAGCAGAGATGGGCTATCCCGTCCAAGTGCTGCTCAAACCATTATTCTGTGAGTGAATAAATGTTTTAAAGCCCTACCTCCTGGGGCAATTTGTTCTGTAGCCATAGTAACTGGAGCACATGGCTATTATCACCATCATCACTTGTTAATTGAGTTAACTGAGGCACAGAGAGGTTGGGGATACCTCTCAGGGTAACACCTGAGCATGTGGTAGCCAGAAGACTCAATGCTGGCCAGCCTTGCCCCTCCATGCAACACTGGGACCAGACCCGGGGGCTGGTGCATCTACCCCAGGCGAGCCTGCACGAGCTGGTTCATTGAATCCTCCTCTGCCAGCCTTGAACTCTAAGGGTCCCTGAAGGCATAAATAAGCAGACCTCAGGAGATCTGAGGCTTTAGGATCATGATCATCCATCTTGGAGGCAGCAAAGCGAGTGTCCACTCTCTGGCACCCAGGTGGAAAATTCCAGAACTCAGTTCTCAGAAAAGGGGTCAGAGATCTGGTCTGATACCAGTGAGCGGGACAATCTTAGGCAGTCCCTTCCTGTTGTGAGCCTCAGTTTCTCTACCTGTAAAGTGGACAAGGTGTGGGATTTGACAAGGGGATGAGCAGGAAGGGGCCTCCCAGTAGGGGACAGGCTGCTTGAGGGCAGGGAGTGTCGGGAGTCCGGCCCACAGAGCCTGGCTTGCTGCAGGGAGCAGAGTTTTGTGGGTGCAGAGGAGGCAGAGGGGCAAGCCAGAGGCCTGAAAAGGGCTGTGGGGTGGAGTTAAGAGTCTGCTGGGGACTAGGAGGGTAGTGTTTGTGCCATATTGGAGAGGTGGTTTGGTCAGTGGGGAGCTTAATCAGTGCCCTGAGCCTGGCATTTGGATGGCAGCCCAGCCTCTGTTTCATTGGGTGCCATCAGAAGCCCTTCCTCCTTTCCACCCCTCACATCCGCCCTGCAGGAAATGAACGGAGATGTGTGTCTGTGTTCTTCCTAGTCCTAGCGCTCCAGAATCTTGGGCTCTCCTGCCCTCAGCTCCGGTGTCCTGGCTCCGCTCTGGGGCGTGGCTCTTAGGGAAAAGCTCCTGCACATGGGCTGCCTCTAAGAATACAGGCTTCAAGACCTTGGCTGTCCTGGTCTGGTCTGGTGCATCTGTCTTGTGAGGACACGTTGCAGGAGCGTGGCCCTTCAGGACGAGGTTGATGGAGTGTGTCAGCATCGTACAAGTGGAGAGAAAGTGCTGTGTGCTTGACAGCTTTGGGAAGAGCTGGGGTAGGGGGTGGAAGAAAGTAGCTGTTCCTTTCCAGTGGGGTTCCGGCTGTGGGACCAGGACCCCCACCAGCTGCAAGCCCCACTCAAAGCCTGGATGCTCGAAAACACTTGCAGGAATGCTTCGACTTCTCCAGTAGGTGAGGGAGAATCCTGCAGAGGCAAGGCAGAGGGTGGCGTCCAGAGTCACTCCCGTCAGTCTGTGACATGGCTTTTGGGAAACAGAATTCTCTCTTTTCACATTGCAGAAATGATCTATATGTACTATGAATATCACAGGGTACAGACCGTCAAAATATTGCGGCCATCTGTGACCCTACCAACCACAGATAACTGCTGTTAATTTGTTTGTAACATCCTTTATAGATAACTCTCACGCTCCTTTCTCCCCTCTCCCTCTCCCTCCTTTATCGTCTTCTTCCTCTCTCTCAACCACATACGCAACACACACACCCATTACAGGTCAATTAACAAAGATCCACCCTGTCATTTTTAAAAAAGATTTTGTTTATTTATTTGACAGAGAGAGAGCGCGCAAACACAAGTAGGCAGAGACGCAGGCAGAGGGAGAGGGAGAAACAGGCTCTCCGCTAAGGAGCGAGCTGGATCCCGAGCGCGCTCCCACGATCCTGGGCGGAAGGCAGCCACTCAGCCAACTGAGCCACCGAGGCACCTGCACTCGGTCATTTTTAACCTCTGTGTCCTCTTTCGCTGGAGGGATGTAACAAGGCTCTTTCTGACGAGGGAGCAGGAGGCTGGCTGAGGACAAGGCAAAAGCTGGCACCTTGCACCCCTTCTCCACCCGCTCCCCTCGGTAGTATGTGTGATATTCCTCGGGCACCCCTGACTGCCATAAACGAGAAACAAATAGTTAACTTGCAGAGATCACAATCCTGTAAGACCGGAGTCTCCCTTGGTTTACAAATGTCCTAGAGATCTACAAACAAAGAAGTTACCTTATCAATAGCACAATTTCCAGAGGCAAATAACTCAGGTCCTCAAGCCCTAATGTCATCCTCCCCTCCACAAACAAAACTGAAGGATGCTGAGATAGAAGGAAATGTAAATAAAGTTAACTCTCTTCTGAACCTAAATCTCACTAACAAAGACGCTTGATAGCAGGATTGTGACATCCCACCAGGAATCTCCCAACTATCTTGATGTTAATGGCTTGCCAAAAGACAACAGTGATCAAGCCCCAAGACCTCCGGTATCCCTGCACCTTGTAGGCCCTCTTTAGGGAGAGAGAGGAGGAAGCAGGCTCTCCACGCAGCAGAGAGCCCGATGTGGGGCTCGATCCCAGGACCCTGGGATCATGACCCGAGCTGAAAGCAGAGGCTTTAACCCACTGAGCCACCCAGGCACCCCAGCATATGAAAGCTCCGTTGAAACCTCCCTTTCCCTCACCTTTCCCCAACCGCAGGGTACATAGCCTGCCATCCCTCACAACCCTGGGCAGCGGCATCTCCATCTGCCCACGGGTCCTGTCCCCGTGCTTTCATCAACCACCTTTTTGCACCAGAGACGTCTTAAGAATGCTTTCTTAACCATCGGCTCCGAACCTGACCCCACGGAACCTCGCCTAGGTTCTAGAACTTCATTTCCATTTATCTTTTTTCGCTGTTTTCAATGCTTGATTAACACCAGTATAAATCTCTTTGCCTTCTTGCCGGATTGTGTCCTTAAGTTCTGTCACCAGAAGGATACATTTGCTGTGGCGAAAAGTATCCAGGTTTTCCAGACTTTTGATACATATTCTCTTATTTCCTTCTAAGGAGGCTGTTCCAAAATGCATTCCATCAGCATTGTTTGAGAGCCCCAGGACCCCTTCCCCCACCACCCTCTGCCCCAGGGTATTTTTCTTGCTCATTCTCACCAGTTAGAGAGGGGAAAAATGCTATTTTCAGTTGTTGAAGACTTCCTCTCCTGGCAGAGCATTATCCTTTCCCAGACAGTCCACACTCTTCTGACCCGTGTTTCCTGAGGACCTACTATGTGCCCGAGCCATCCCTGCTCCTGAGGAGGCTTCCCCGTGCAGCCGTTCTGTGCCGGCTGCTTCACCCCGTGTGTTTGGCTGCCTAGACTTAGAAAATGACAGACCGAGCTGGAGGGGACCTTAGAGATTGTCCATACCCTCATTTTAAGGAGAGGAAATGGAGGCCAGGGAGGGGTGGGGGTTTGCCCCTGGTCATAGAGAGCAGCGCATTTCTGGTGCAATTGGAACCCTGAATTCAGGCAGGGATTCCAGTCCTTCCACTTGTCCTGACCCAATCTTCTCACCTACCCTCAGGAGCACTGCTGTTGGTCCAGTTTAATTCCTGGGTTCAATTCAGGGTCACCTCCCTGGGCATACAGTAGGTGCTAAGAAAATATTTACTTAATGAATCTGCATAACAGAGCACAGGAAATCGTACATTTTCATTTGCCAAAATGTGCTCAACATTCCAAGAGGAAAGGATGTTTTGTTGGGCACCCCTCTGGGAAGAAATGCCTTTTTGTTGTTGTTTCTAATAAAAAAGCAGGTGAGTAGATTGTTGGAATTGGTGGAGGAGGAGAGATGGGGTTGCCTGGGGCTTGGGGCAGTGTTTGTGTTTGAGCTGTCAGGTCGCTGGAATTTGCCTTAGGTTCCTCTGTGCTCGCAGAGATGGACTGATAGACACAGGGTAGGGGTGGCAGACGGGAGAAGAGAGCTTAGTTTCCTTTGGTGTCCTGTGTGAATCTACACAGACCTCTTAAATGGTCCCTGGGGACTGTCTCAAGTCCTCTCCCTAATCCGCTTTTCTCAGACCACGCCCCCTTGCCCTCGCCTTCACCAAAAGGTCCTTCTGGCTTTTATCTCCAGACCCTTTTCAGTGCTGCTCAGGCCTTTCAGGACACAGGAGGTGGCTGGGTCTATGCAGAGACAGGAGTTTGGGTCTGGCTTCATTTCTGATGGCAGTGGGACCTTGGGCAAGTCACTGTCCTTGCCATATCAACCTGGCCATCTCCTGTTCAGGCCAGACCTGCTCTCAAGGGGGCTCTCATCCCATCTGTCTCCTGCCACTTGCCCCCTTCCAATCTTTCCTCCTACTGTTGTCTATCACATCTCTCCTTCAGGTAACCTCCTCTCCCTGCCCCCCCCCTAGTTTCCAGCACTGAGCAAGAGAGCGTGAGGCCCTTTCCCAAGGCTGCCAGCCTGGGTGGTCTGGTTCTGGTGGACCTCTCTAGGCTTGCCTCATGCTTCATGCCAACCACACTGGCCCTTGACCAGTGTGCCTTGGGCAAGCCCCTCACCCCCTCTGAACCTCTACACCCCATCTGTAAGATAGACAACATGAGAATCCCAATTGCTCTGCTTGCATGGAGGATAACAACCACCTTGAAATGACTCTCAGCTCCTCGGGGCCCTATTTCTCTGAAAGAAGCCACAGATTTCGAAGATCCCGATTCTCAATAAACCTTTTCTTCTGCAAAAGAACAGCCTGCTTTTATTCCAAGCTCAGTTACTCCCAAAGAATGCTTTTTGTCTCAGTTATGTCTTGTTGTGTCTTCACTTAGGCCAACAGTGTCTATAGATGGCGAATACATTTATTTATGCCACTTCCTTAATAGGGGTTATGTTGTCACATTCATTGTCATGCTTTATCTCTGTCATTGCTTTCTCTTGGGAAGAATGATCCACGTGTACAAATGCCATACTTTCTTTTTTTTTTTTTAAAGATTTGATTTATTTATTTGACAGGCAGAGATCACAAGTAGGCAGAGAGGCAGGCAGAGAGAGAGGAAGGGAAGCAGGCTCCCTGCTGAGCAGAGAGCCCGATGCGGGGCTTGATCCCAGGACCCTGAAACCATGACCTGAGCCGAAGGCAGAGGCTTAACCCACTGAGCCACCCAGGCGCCCCCAAATGCCATACTTTCTTACACACAGCCCTCCTATAGCCAGATTGCCACAGAAATATTTATTCTGGGAAGCCAGGGTCTGACCCTAGTGATTAATATACTGGGGGATGTTCTTGGGGGAATCCATTAATCATTTTTTTCAACACATTTTATTGATAAGTATGGAATAAGTAAGGTGATGGGTAAATACAATGTATCCCATTGGGGGTACTTAGGGAAAACCCTTCCCTGATCCCACCATGGAGTGGGGCAGGTGTGTTTTACCTCCTAGAATTAGGTTCTCAGATGGCATATATCATCAAATTACAGAAAACCAGAAGGATGAGATCCCAGAGAGGAGATGATCTTGATCAACCCTCTCATTTTATATATGGGGAAACTGAAGCCAGGGGAGAAAGTTAAGACTACTTAATTCTCACCTGAGTAGTTTGTAATTTGATCTGTAATTTGTGTGACGGAGACAAAACAAGGCAACAGACCCAAAATGGAGTTGCTTATGCTTAGCCCCACATTACCAAACTAAGATTCAGTTTCAGCTGACCCAGGGATGGATGGAATTTCAAACCAGTCCATCGGGAACCACCAGATCAGCACTAGTGAGTGTCTGTCTGACAGACCCCTGCCTTCCCTATAGTGAAAGTAACCAGGGCAATAACCAGTCACTTTGTTGCCAAGTAGAACTCCCATGTTCTGGGGCTCCCTTCTGCCTATAAAAATCTTTCATTTTGTGAAGCTCCTCAGAGCGTCTTTTTATCTAGTAGATGGGATACTGCCTGATTCATGCATTGCTGAAAAAAGCCAGTAAGATCTTTAATTTTATTCATTTGAATTTTGTTTTTTTTAATGATATTAAAAACATTTCTTGGGGCAAGAAAAAGACAACTTTCACCTCTTCCCAAGGGCTGCTGGAATTCCCAGGCCCATCCGGGAATGCTCACTCAACTAGAACCTTGGGACCAGGATGGAGTAATGGTCTGTCCCTAGCATGTCCTGGCACAGGGCTGTAATTGTGGATTCAGGAAACCCAGTCCGTGACTAACTCAGTTCTCTCCACATAATTAAAAGAGGGTGAAGGGAAATGTCAGGAGGAAGTATGCATTTAAATTTTAAAGAGCCTTGTTCATTTTTGAATCCTCACCTTTTCTGCCTTAATTCTTGGTCTCTGTAAATTACTTAAAAAAACAAAAACAAAAACCAACCACCTGATTTTAGAATAGAAAAGGAGTTAGGAGTCAGAAGAAGCTGTCTTTAACATTTCTTCTTCCTTTGGCATCATGTAGGATTTTAATTTTGAAGCATGGCAAAGAGGCAGAAATGGCTTTGGGCCACAAAGGAACAGAATTAATGAGAAAGGTAGATTTTTTTCCTTTTCTTTTCTTGAGATCTTTCCCCTAAAACTACCTAAAGAATGAAGCCCTCTGCCAGTGCTGATTAGAACAGAAGGCATTTCTCATTCCTTAGGAATGGGTATAGGAATTGAATTCACTGCTAAATCCAGTATATCAAGCTCAGGGGAGGGGAAAAAATAAGCGTTGAAATTAACCTGATGTTTGGGAAACGTCAGTTAAATGCTTTTGCAACTTCATCACCATCTACTCAGGGGAAAACACCGCTGTCCAAGCTTCCCGTTTGCCTGAGAGTCAGGAGCTTCCAAACCAAGAAAGGAAGAAACCAAGCGGGTTATTTATGAGCTCCCTCCCTCTTGCAGTTTTAAGCCACTGTGAAAGATCCCTGTTTGTTACCGTTCTGGGGCGAACGCTGGGCGAGTTAACCCCGCTCTGCGGGGTCGGCGGGGCCTGCGCTCCGCGCCTCCCAGCGGACTCGTGTGGTGGTGCAGCCCCAGCCCCAGGCTGCAGAAAAGCGGGCCACCAGCAGACAGCGCCGCATCCTGACGCTGTCAGCGCGCACAGCCTCGGCTGCGCTCCTAGCTCGCCTTCTGTCCCTATCCAGTGACCAGCTAGGTGCGGGCGAGGGGATTCCAGCTGAGGCTTCAGAGTCCGGGACCTCACGGTAGTATCAGACTGGGTGCTGCCAGCAACCATCCCAACCTGGCCCGGGAGCGCACGCGTCTTCGGAGCTGTCCGCGGCGGTGCAGTTTCCCCAGGGAGCCAACTTTAGGCCCGCTCGAGGACTGGGTGCAGGTAGCTGGGTCTTGCGCACGGGTAGACGGGTTGGTTGGGGCTGGAGGAGCCATTGGAACCGGAGTGGAGGTGGTGGGGTGCCTCGAGCCCGTGGTACCTGGAGACACGCCCCGTGCTCTGAGAGACTGCAAAGAGACCGCTCAGGCTCAAGATGCATAAGCCCTAAACTGTCGAGGGCTAAGACGGCGTCGTCTTCCCGGGACTGCTGGGCTGGGGGGGATCCTTATGAGAGGGGTACCCGGAACAGCATTTGGGAGCCCTGGGGGTAGGTATTGAGACAGGAGTTCTTCCAGGAGGGGCCGCAGGATTGGGGACCCACCGACGCAGTTGTTGTGGAAGTTCCGGGGTGAGAGGGGATGGCTAAACGTCTTAGAAGTAGGAGATTGAAGGGGGATGGTTCTGAGCTGGAGCTTCCCAAGCCAAGTGGCCCTTTGGGGGAATCTCCGAAGGAAGTAACTGGAGGAAGGAGAGATGGCTGTCTGGGGCGTCTTGCGGAAGGTCGATGTGCTGAGGGTCTGGAGGGTGGGGCGGGCGGCTAGTTTGGGGATCTCTGGGAGAGGTGGTCTGTTTAGGAGGCCCAGTCCCGCAGGAAAGTGATTAGGACCCTTCCCTCTCCCTCAGTGTAAGTGACTTCAAATCTTAAAGAACCGGCAGTCTGGCAGATTCCCGCTCATTTCCAGTGGCTCAGAGGAGGTACCTCAAACGGGGATTTCCGGGGTGGCAGCTGAACCACCCCCGGGGCAGGCGGTTACACCCCTAGTCCCAAATAATTTGGGGCTCCTGGGAAGGGTACAACTGAGTCGGATGTGCATCGGGAGAGTAGTACTTGGTCTTCACGGAGTCCTCTGGATTCGTTTCAGGCTCCGACCAGCAAATCGGTCCTTGGCGTCTCAGCCAGTGGAACCCGAGGAGCGCCCCTCACCCCCGCCACCCCCGCCACCCCCAGGCGCGCGGGATTACGCGTCCGGCCCCACCCCGCCGCACTACTCCTTAAAGGCTTGAAGACCAGGGGCGCAGGGCGACCACGGTCATGGAGGGCGCGCTGGTGGCCAACTGGAGCGCCGAGGCCGTCAACGGCAGCGAGGCGCCTCCGGAAGCCGAGGGCAACCGCACCGCCGGGCCCCCGCAGCGCAACGAGGCCCTGGCGCGCGTGGAGGTGGCGGTGCTGTGCCTCATCCTCTTCCTGGCGCTGAGCGGCAACGCGTGCGTGCTACTGGCGCTGCGCACCACGCGCCACAAACACTCGCGCCTCTTCTTCTTCATGAAGCACCTGAGCATAGCCGACCTGGTGGTGGCCGTGTTCCAGGTGCTGCCGCAGCTGCTGTGGGACATCACCTTCCGCTTCTACGGACCCGACCTGCTGTGCCGCCTGGTCAAGTACCTGCAGGTGGTGGGCATGTTCGCCTCCACCTACCTGCTGCTGCTCATGTCTCTGGACCGCTGCCTGGCCATCTGCCAGCCGCTGCGGGCGCTGCGTCGCCGGGCCGACCGCCTGGCGGTGCTCGCCACGTGGCTGGGCTGCCTGGTGGCTAGCGCGCCGCAAGTGCACATCTTCTCGCTGCGCGAGGTGGCCGACGGCGTCTTCGACTGCTGGGCCGTCTTCATCCAGCCCTGGGGGCCCAAGGCCTACATCACGTGGATCACACTCGCCGTCTACATCGTGCCTGTCATCGTTCTCGCCGCCTGCTACGGCCTCATCAGCTTCAAGATCTGGCAGAACTTGAGACTCAAGACGGCGGCGGCGGCGGCGGCGGCGGCGGCTTCAGAGGGGCCGGAGGGCGGGGCGGCGGGCAGCGCGGGGCGCACGGCTCTGGCACGCGTCAGCAGCGTCAAGCTCATCTCCAAGGCCAAGATCCGCACGGTTAAGATGACCTTCATTATCGTGCTGGCCTTCATCGTGTGCTGGACGCCATTCTTCTTCGTGCAGATGTGGAGCGTCTGGGATGCCAACGCGCCCAAGGAAGGTAGCGCTGGCTGGAAACCCAGAGGGAGCGCGGCGGGGCGGGGTCCTTGTCCTGCCTCCTCCGCACTGACAGGTTTCTGGGGATCTCGTGCTGGGGATGTGGGTTTCTGAATCCTTCAGGGTTTGAGGCATGGCTCCATTATCCATTGGCCAGGGAATTTGGGGCTTAACTTCCCTGAGCCTTGGCTTCCTCTTCTGTAAAACGGCCATAATGATGAAAGTACTGGCTCTCATGGGGGGGATGGAATGAGAAAATGCACGCAAAGTCCTTAGCACAGTCCTTGGGCTACATATGGGGCATATGTATATATAATATATCCTTATTACGAATGGGAAAACTGAGGTTCAAATGACTTTGCCACTTGGTTAGAACCCTGGTCCAAGCCGAGGCTCTCGCCACTTGAAATTTGCTTTATGTTGAACTTCCCCTTTAAGTTCAAATCAACCCGAACTCCTGGGTCTGGTCTGGATGAGGGCAGCGGAAGGTGGGCTCTTTGATTTGTCCAGTTTAACGCTGAGTACTTGAGTAGTCGTGGGAGGGCGGGGCGTTGTGGGGAAGTAAGGTCTAAGGTCAAGTCTCTGAACCCCTGGCTTGTTGGAGGCGGAGAGTCTCCAAAGGCAGAGAGGTGAGTGCCTGGTTGGGGGTGGGGGTGGCGGGGAACTGGCGGTGCCTTGGGCCAGAGACGTTGGTGGTGCTGGGGGCCGGGGAGGGGTGGGAAAAGGGTGGGAGCCTCCGTGCAAAGATGCAAATTTTCTGATTTGACCTGGTAGGCTGGGGGATTTCTGTAGGGAGGGAATGAGCTCTCCAGATGGGAGGACTGTGGAGGTCTGGGCTGAGGGTGGGAAGGGGAAGGGGGTGGGGAGTAGAATGGAGTGATTTGTTGGGAGGGAGCTTGGGGGAGCAGAGAGTGCCTTGGGTCCTGGGGCTTTGGCCAGCGCTGGGTTGCTGGGAGCTCCAGACAGCTTCACCTTCATTGCACACAATTCCAATAGCTCATCTGCAAAGAGCAGGAGGGATGATCAGTGGTGGTGAATGACTTACACATTTTGTTTGACGGTAAGCCCATAGCACTGCACTGGGATGCAGGTGACTCTAGTGATTATAAGAGTAGATCAAGGGGTTTGCTTTAGACCCTTTTTGCAGAAATGTCCCATTTCTAAATATGATCACTCCTGCTCCCAGAAGTCTAAAACACAGCCATCCCGTGGAAGCTGAAATCTCCCTTCGTTCAGCTGGATAATTTTCCTTTGCTGTCTTTCAGAAACCACAGACTCCTCGCTTTACCCAGCCCTGCCTCGTAATCCAGCGTTTTTCTTAGTGGCCAGGGCAGTTATCATTGAGCACATAGGGGGCAGACTGGCTCCATTGTGCAGCTCCTGGTCACAGTTTGCAGAAAGGGTTCAGTGGTCTACAGTGGGGAAGGAGCTTTCTCCAGGTCACACAGTTAGTCGGAGGCAGACTAGAGTGGGCGGGTGTGGGAGGGAGGGTTCCTGCTCCACCCCAGCTCTTTCCTCCTGTGCCAGCCTTCTGATGAAGGACACAGGACTAGGGAGTGGGCCCAGCCAAAGGCACCAATGGGTGTTTCTCATTAAGGCATCAGACCACACCTGTTTCCTGGGCGGGAGCCAAAGGAATACCAGACCCGGGTCTTGAGGAGCTCAAACCCCAGACCTTGAGGAAGTGAGACTGATACTGAGCAGATTCTGGGAATGCCTACTGGGGAGCCCTCCCTCTAGCCCTCACTAGTGTGGGACTTTGGGTGAGGGGTCCCCTTCTCTCCCTTGACTGTTAATGTCTTGCTTTTAGAATGAGGACATTTCAGCGTTCATTCATTTCCCTCTCTTTCCTTCCCCTGGCTTCTCCCATTCATTTTTCTTCCTGGTGAATTTTTCCTCCCTCCTTTTTCCCCCCCACACCTCCTTCATATGACTTCTTGTTGTCCACCCCTTCGCCTGCTCTCCTCTTCCTATTTTCCTCCCTAAAGAATGAGAATATATGGTCAACACATATCTTAGTTACTCAATGAGGTTTCGATGTTTCCTGTGCTTTGAAAGGACATCAGACAATAATACATGTCTTTGTCTTAAAAACAAAACATAAGAGGAGAGAGAATGAGAGAGAATCGACTAAAGTGGGGCCAGAGGCCTTTTGTGTGCATGCTGTGCCCTGAGGATTTCCATGGGGGGGGGGATTTCTCTCCTGGTGGGGCCAGCCTCCTGCTCTCAGGCTCCAGGAGCAGGAAGAGAAACAGACTCTAGGAAACTCAGGTCTTCCCTCTGTTCCTTGGCTTCTTTCCCAGGTCAGAGGAAAGGGTGGGTGCCATATGGAAAGCCCAGGGCCCCCTCATCCTTGGTCCTCTGTGTCCTGGGTGCTCCGAGAAGAGAACAAATGAAGACAATGGGATTCATGATGCCTCCTTCCAGGACTGGGCACCCGGTTCCCGTGAGAGGGCCTGCCCAGCACCGAGGACTTGGGCTCGGGCCACAAGCCCCGCCACGGCCTTAGGGTAGCAGTGGGGGTCTGAGTGGACTTGGGCTCAGCTGGACTGCAAGCTCTGTGCCCACCTGGCATTAATTGGGATAATTGCAAGTAGCAGGCTGGACCATCAGAAATAATGGTGTTTACAGTCAGTTTGGAGATATGACTGTCTGGAGGCCATTGGCAAGTGTTAAGGAACAAAACAAGGAGACACTTGAGCTATTCAAGGAATTATGATCAGCACCGTGGAAGGAATGCACAGCCCTCACTTTCCAAGACGAAGGGAATTGAGAAGAGATGCAAAATATCTAGATCCGGGCCCCTTGCTCTGCTCATCTTCTGGGGGGTAGAGGCTGGAAGTTCAGGAAGCCCACTGAGAGCAGGCAGAAGTTCTTCCGGGAAGCCCAGGGGCAGGCAGGTTTAGATAAAGGTGGAGGGAGTGGGGCACATGTGGGATCTGTCCCTGCCAACAGCTTCATCCTGAAAACCTCTGAGGGAAGGAGAAGCTCAGAACCGTGGGCTGCCAGGGGGGTTGGAGAAGTCACACTGGCCTTTCAGCTGTCCGTGTGGCCCTTAGCTGACCTCAAAACCCCCTACCTCTGTGAGGCTTTGTGCACCCTGGCCTTCTCTGCAAGCCCAGGTGCTCCTTTCACACCTCTCTCCTTTCATGGACTTCTTTCCCTCCTACGCTTGTGTTCACACCAAGCTCTGCCTTTACGGGTTCAGAGCTCACCTTGCTCCAAAAGTGATGAGAGGTTGGCCACAAAGATTCAGGTACTGTGGCAAGACAAAGTAGATACAAGGAAAGCTGGATGAAGGGGAGAAAGGGATCGGAAAATTATAATGTAATCATAGTAATAATAAAGGCCCTGTGTGTAGAGGTGAGCTGTGCATGGAACTTCCTTTCTCTAAGAGCCAGAGCAAAGACAGAAACTCTCGATATTTCCATTGTTCAGAAGAAAAAAACAGTGAGAGAAGAGAAAAGGAAGAGGAGCACTGTGGTCATTACTGTGCTTCTCCCCACCCAAAGTCCAAAGCAGCCACAGCTCTTGGAGCCCTGCGTTAGTGAGACTCGAGAGATCACAGGAAGAGGAGTGACACCAGACACCCACCCAAGGAGCGTGTGGACCAGCCCTATATGTATCTTGGCAAGCAAATTCCACTGTCCAAGATTCGGCGCTGACCTTTCCCCTTGAACTCAGTGCGATTTGCTTGGCTGCTGGCCTCCAGGATTCCGACCTGGGGTAGTTGGGAGGGAAGAGATGGAGAGGGAGCATGTCTGTATTTCCAGGGGTTCACTGATGCTGGTTGGATGTGGTGGGGCTGAATTTGAGTCTCCGGCTCTAGTTTTTGGTGAAATGCCTGGTCCTGTAGGCAGAGATGAAAGAGAAGCGGGGACAGGTTGGCAGATGGGGCAGGTGTGCCACCCGTCCACACTGAACACTATTCGTGGCTCCTGTCTGGTGCCTAGAAGCTAGGGGAGAAGCTTTTGAATTAAAAAATCTCACTCAACACTTCATGGATGAGTCATATACAGAATAGTCCCCATTTTCTCTCAAACTGGCTGATTTCCATGGGAGCGAGAAAATGCCCAGAGAAGGTGAGGACCTCCACTCCACAGAGACCATGGAAGGACCAAGGGACCTGTCTGGTGGGCCGGCACAGTGAGCAAGCACTGTGGAATCCTGCGTAGTTTGTGCAGGGAAAGAAGCACGCTGCTGGACTTTTTGGAACTTGCTCTGCCCTTTTCTCCTGTGTGTCCTTGAGCAAACCACTAGACCTCTCTGGGCCTTAGCTTCCTCCTGTATATAATCAAGGAAGCAAAACCTACCTGCCTACCTGTGGGGTTGTTAGGAGAATGACAGGGTGTGCCTCGAGGCACCTGGGGGCCACGTGATCAACATCACTCTTCTCCTCTTCTCCCATTCTCCTTGTTAGGTTTTGTTTGCATTCTTGGGATTGACTCTGAGAATCTTGACAGGTATTCCTGAGGAAGGAGATGGGCATTCAGAAGAACCCAGGCGGATTGGGGTGCAGAGAAGCAGAGCCTGTAGACAATAGGCAGTGTGTCCAGTGTGGTGGGGATGTGGAGGAGAAACTTGTTAAGGTTGGACTGTGAGCCTGGTCACAACGGGGACCCCTTCTGTTCTGCTCACTAGTGTGCGTCCACTGCCCGGCACGGTGCTGGGCACCCATCGGGAGCTCAGCCAATGCTGGTTGAACAGACACGAGGGATAAGGGAGGAGAAAGGGGCTTGAGATGGCCTGGGTTAGTTGTGTGGATTCGGATTCCCGAGAGATAAGGATCTTCTAAGCAGCCCTCCAACACTAGCACTGGCTGCCTGGTGAAGAAGTGAGCGCCCCAGTCACTTGGGGGCAACCAAGCCTCTGTCAGGAGTGTTGTACTAGGAGGAAGGTGTAAATGCACAGGAGGCCTGGTGTTAAGTGTTTCCCTGTCTGAAAATGAGCTTCCCAGCTCCTCCCTTTTCCTATGGAACTGTGGTCCCTCAGGCGTGGCCTACCCACCTCACCTTTTCAAGGATGTTGTGCCCTCTGGGGGATGGAGAGCTGTGGGGGACTGGTGGGTCAGGAGGTCAGCAGCTGAGCAGACCTCCCCCTGGCTCTAGGTCCTCTCTGGAGAGGCTGGGCTGGCCAGTTAGCTGCCTGAGGGCTTGGGCCACCTGACAACCCCAGCGCTTTGCACTGACAATTGTTGGAAATGAAGGGAACCTCATGGGGCCCACCCCCAGGGGCAGGGGCTGGCAGGGGCTGAACTGTGCTCTGCCAGCCCCTGTTGCATCAGCCCTGGGAGATGGCACTGGGCAGTGCTGAGAGTTGTTGCCTTCTCTGTGATTTGGGGCATGTCTCTGTGATCTCTGGGCCTCTATCACCCCCAGCGGACCCATGGGGCTAGAACAGGACACCCTCTGTTGCCATCCACTTCAGTGACATGAGGAGTTAGAGTAGTTGGAAACAGGAGGCTCCCACTTGTTGAGTACCCAGCCCCACGTCTCATCCGCACCTGAACATAGCAAGGTAAGGGGGCTTTGTCCCCATTTCACAGAGGAAGAAACTGAGGCCCAGAGAGGCAAGACCTGCTCAAGGACACTGTTGAGTGAGGGGTGGAGCTGGAATTTGAACCTAGGTCCTCCCACCCCAAAGCCTGCCCTGTCACACTGGCCTTCATCCCCAGGCCAGCATTTTCAAGGTGGTCTACCACTCTTGGCCTTGGGATCTCCTGGGGGCTTTTAGAAGCATCCCCTGCAGATACCCATCCAATGGAAGAAATGTGCAGCAAAGCCTCCCCCAACAGATTTTTTTTTTTTTCTGTTATTGATCAAACCTCTTGGGGGGAAAGGTGAAGTCACCTGGGACAGAAACCCAAAGGGGAAGCACTCGCGTTAGCCAAGAACATAACTCGCAATTGCTTAATGACAAGAGTGTGGTTGTTAACTGTCCATCTAATTGCAATTTATCCCCAGAAGGGCCAAGTTCAAGAGCTCTTCAGGGCAGAGAATGATCTGTCCAATTTCCTCCTGCCCTCCCTCCCTCCCTGCTCTGTCTATCAATGGCTCACCTGAAGACCAGACCTTCCGAGGTACCTGGCCCACCCAAACCTTGGGCACAACATCGTTGAAAAGGTGAGGTGGGTAGGCCACACCGGAGGGACCACAGTCCCCCAGGAAAAGGGAGGAGCTGGGAAGCTCATTTTCAGACAGGGAAACACTTAACACCAGGCCTCCTGTGCATTTCCACCTTCCTGGCCCGGCCCCAGAGCCCTGCACCCTCTTTGTGACCCCAACATCTCTACACTCCTGGCTCTCTTGGCTGAAACACCCAACACACACACACCTGGCTGCCTGTGTCCTGGCACCACCCACTGGGCACTGTGTGTTCAAAGTGTGAGCTTCTCAGCTCCCCCTGCTCCCCGATGACCCCTCCATCCACATGTCATCTTTTGGGTGGAGACCAGAGTGTCTAGACGTCAGCACTCTTGACATTCGGGGCCATGTAATCCCTGTCGGGTGGTGGGTGTCCAGGGTGCCGGGGGATGTTCGGGCAGCATCCCTGGCCTCTGCCCCTTGCATCCCACTGGCACCTTTCCATCTGTCCTGACCACCAACAGTGCCTCCAGACATTGCTGAATGTCGCCTCTGGTTGAAAAGCGCTGGTTTAGACCCACTATGGAGGTGTGGCCTGACCTAGTATCTAGAGAACAAGGTCTGGGAGGGAGCTCAAGAGTCTGCATTTTTACCAAGCGGCCAGGCTATGCCTGTGTAGCCTGCCCATAGACTGACTGCATATTGAATAGGAAGTCTTTAATTATCTTGCCTCTTTTTCCAAAACGTGCAGTTTGCCTTTGCACCTGCGGTTGAAATTGGCCACACGGCCTGTCGTTCCCTGCAGGGTAAAGAAGGGCTGGTTTTTTACCAAAAGGCCCCAGCCCTTCTGCTTCCAGAATTTGGGCAGTGATGTAATAGATTCCCCCAGATTTGGGCAATGATGTAATAGAAGCTCGGTTAAAGCTATGTAGCCCACAAATTTGGCTCTTAATTCTGGCTTTATGATATGTGGGGTGATCACACATCTGTGAATTTTAAAACCATTCCAATGTTGTAAAATTGTGATCTTTTCAAAAAGGGCACTCCATAATACGTTAGGACTCAATCTTTATGTGAGTGTACATTCAAAAATCATAAAAAGAAAAAGCCTTCTGTGGACTACAGCTCTCAAATTCTTATACAGCTCCTCTAGGAATAAGGTACTTAGACCCAAATTCCCAGTCCCCTTGTTGGGGGGTGTGGTCCTGAACCAGGCACTTGGTTTCTGGAGCAAGGGCCTCCTATGAAAGTGGGTGGGCTTGATTCGACTCCGAGGAGAGGTGTTCGCTAAGCCACGCGTCTTTGAAGTGTATGTGAAATGCATTAGTTGCCTCAGGCACAACGAAGTCCAGAGAGGCCGTGGCCAGCTGCCCATCAGCTGTTCGATGCTAATTTGGGCCTTTGGTGACAGGGTGGAGGGGGTGCTGGGAAATCCGAACATGGGAGTTCTTGGGGCTTGAGTAAAGCCAGGCTCGTAGGCTGGTGGAACACTTTGGGGCATACCGTCCTCGTCCTCAAGTGGCCCTCTGCCACCCACCCCTCCATGAATCACTGTGCTGAGTGGAAATACAGAGTTGTGTCTGTCTCCTGGGTGTAAATTGCCCAGCAGGGCATCTGGCTTTTGGTGGGTGGGCATTTCTGTTCACATCTCTTGCTTGGTGCCTAAGAGCCCAACTTGAGGATCACCCCTAGTCCCCAAGGCTTGTGCCCCGCCCAGCAGCTCCTCCCCCCTCCCCCCAGTGCTGCACCTCCCTGTTGAATAGAGTGCTGTGTTCTCCGTGTTTCCCTTGAGAGTAGGTCCTGTGACAGTGAGCACAGGGCATGAAAGGATGCTAGAACATCTGATCTCCTCTTTTTCCTCCGAGAAAAGCCCTAAGCTGGTGACCAGGCAGGTGTGAGGACCAGTCCCTGGACCAGTGCCACCCAGTGGCCCCCCATTTTTGGCAAGGACTAGAGAGAGCAGTTTGCACCCCTCAGGGCTTTGTCCTGGGGAGGGATGTTATTTTTATAGGGAGCCAGTGGAAGAGATGGGGTCCCAGTGGAGACCCTGAACTCTGCCCTCCTCAGGGTTGCAACCACCTTTCCTTTCGGCTTTTAAGTCACTGGCTGAGTAAGGTTTTCCTTTTTTTTTTTTTTTTAAGATTTTATTTATTTATTTGAGAGATAGAGATAGAGCTCAACTAGGCAGAGAAGCAGGCAGAGAGAGAGGGAGAAGTAATCTGTCCGCTGAGCAAGGAGCCCGATTTGGGACTCAATCCCAGGACCCTGGGATCATGACCTGAACCAAAGGCAGCCACCCAACCTACTGAGCCACCCGGGTGCCCCTGGGTAAGCTTTTCCAAATGAACGATCAGG
Source organism: Mellivora capensis (assembly GCA_004024625.1). NCBI lineage: Eukaryota > Metazoa > Chordata > Mammalia > Carnivora > Mustelidae > Mellivora > Mellivora capensis. Next base: position 55,485 of record PISX010006816.1, read on the forward strand.
AGTTCCTTTGGTGTCATGGCATCCAACCCCAGGCCTCTGGCTTTTAATTTTTTTTTCTATTTTTTTTCTTTTTTAAAGATTTTCTTTATTTATTTGAGAGAGAGAATGAGAGATAGCATGAGAGGGGAGAAGGTCAGAGGGAGAAGCAGACACCCCATGGAGCTGGGAGCCCGATGTGGGACTCGATTCCAGGACTCTGGGATCATGACCTGAGCTAAAGGCAGTTGCTTAACCAACTGAGCCACCCAGGTGCCCCCACCTTTTTTTTCAATTTTCGAAGTCATGGAAAAACAGGCAAAGGACACTTTCTTTAATTGACCTGGGATCAGGAGCCTCTAAACTTTGGGCTTTAAAAATGATGCAACTGGTCATATCTCCTATCTGTTAATAATGATACTAATCACCTGAATAAACACCGCAATTCACAAAGCCCTTTTATACCCCCCACCAGTTTTTTCAAAGTCCTTGCAAGTGTCACCTCCAGCTTATAGATAAGGATGTTAAGGCTCATACAGTAGATGTGGCTCAGAGAAAGATTTGTGGAGGATTCAGACCCCAGGGGTTTGCACCTGAATCTTGTGTCCCTGGCTCCTCCCTGAGCCAGGGCTCCACTGGGGCCCCTCTGTGACCACTTGCCCACCCCCCTGGCCCCAGAGGAGGTGCTGGCGGCAGACCACACCTTTGGAGGAGTTGTGGCTTTTGACTGCCAGCTCCTCCTTTTCCGCACTGACTTCATCATTGCTCTGCTTTGTCTGATAGGTGGCCAGGGGCCAGGGTTGGAGCTGGGCAGCAGGGAACAGCCCTTCAGAGAAGCCAGAATTAAGGCTAAGGGGTGGGCCTTTGTACATTTGCATGGACTGGTCATTGGGTGTAGGCTGCTCCTGGGACGGGGGTTTCTGTTGTGGCCAGTGGCAGTGCCCCAAAAGGAGCTCAGCTGAGAGCCTCACTGGCCAGCTCCCTGGTAGCTGGGGAATGAGCCCCTGGGTCCTAAGACGAGATCTGGGCTCAGGGCTCCATGCCATCTGCTGCAAATCTGCTAGACCCGGCTTGAGGTGGCACCACGCTGAGTGGGTTTTCAATGGTGCCTCTCTAGCAGCTACCCTACGGGTAGCTGTGTTTTGAAGAAGACAGTCTTGGGGCTCCTGCATGGGTCAGTTGGTTAAGTGGCTGACTTGATTTTGGCTCAGGTCATGATCTCAGGGTCGAGACCCGAGTGGGGCTCTGCACTGGGCATGGAGCCTGCTTGGGATTCTCTCTCTCTCCCTCTGCCCCTCCTTCCGCTCACGCTTTCTCTCAAATAAATAAATGAAAAAGAGAGAAAGAGAAAAAGAAAGAAAAAGAGAGAAAGAAGTCCGCATTTCAGGGTTTTGGTTCAGAAGAACACCCCGCATGTGGCGGGCGCCAGAACCTGGAGTTGGAATGCCGGAGCTGAGAGGAGAGAGGGCAATTTGCAGTGCGGAGACAGATGCTTCTTCCCTTTGATGTCCCAGCTGGCGTGTGAGTTAAAACGGGTCTTCGTACTGAAATCTGTAGGGTGAGATCAGACGTTCCCAGGACGCCAAGGAAGGTGGGATAAGGCAAGGACATTCTCCTCCATTGCTGGTTCATTGTTTCGGCACACCTTTGACTTTGTGGAGCCTCGGCACCCCCCTCGCTCTCCCTGAAGATGGCCCATTGTTTCAGTCTGTTTAAACCCGTCCGGAAGTCACAAGCTAGCTGAACACGGTAGATTAGCTTGTTGGTTGCACTGGTGGTGCGGGCCTGTAGAGCCAGGAAACGAATCTACGTATGAGCTGACCTTCTTGGCCGTGTGGTCCGGCCCAAGAGAGTCACTGGATGGACACTGCCATATGTCAGTGCAGCTTCCAGCAGCTCAGCCAGTGGGTCCTGTGTCCTGTGCCCCACCCTGGGCTATCTCAGATTCCAAGACACAGCCCAACCCAGGGAGCAGCCTCTCCCCATTGTTTCACACGGGTTGGCCTTAACTCTGTTATTCTTAAGAAAAGTAGCATTTACTGGGCGTGTACACATCGTGGTAGTGATAATGGTAATAACTGAGTACGTTAAGTTTTTACTTTTATTGAGTGCCAGGAATCATGATGGGTACTTGGCGTCCTGACTAGTAAAACTTGGCAATGATTCTGTAAAGGAGTTCTTTTTATGACTCCCACTTCACAGATGGAGAAACTGAGGTTAAGAGGTTAGATGACTCGTCCTAGAACACACAAAGTGCAAAGTGGCAGAGCCAGGATTTGTGCCGAGTCTGGGTAACTTGAAAGCAAAGCCATCACCGGAGTGTGGGGAGAAGTGGGCGGGGCTTGCTCTGTGGGATTTCCCCCACCCACCCCCGACACCTTTAGGAGCCCTTCCTACCGCTTTTTAACATCAGCCCCTCCTCCAGGCATCAAGGGTAGGCTAGCTTTCTGTAAAGGGCCAGGCAGTAACTCTTTTAGGCTTGTGGGTATAAGGTCTCTGGAACAGGTACTCAGTTTTCTCCTTGTAGTGCCGAAGCTGCCATAGACAATATATGAATGAATGGGTGTGGCTGTGTTCCAATAAAACTTTATTTAGAAAAACAAGCATCAGGTGGGATTTGGCCCCCATAGGCCAAACAATATAGCTTGTTGGTCGCTGGTCTAGACCAGGAGACATTTCTGCTAGGAATGATGATGGTCCGATAGGAGGTAATGTGTTTCCCTTCCCAGATATACTTAGATTATAAAAGATCATCGCTGAGAACAGGCAATACCCCGCCTCCGTGGGAAATTCTACCTGTGTGGGAAAAGGGTAGTTGCTCTCTGACTCGCCCTCAAATCACACCCTAAGAGGGATTGTCTGGCAAGCCTATGTCTTTGCTTTGGGACTGAGGGGATTCACTAACTGGTACCGACCTGACGTGTGAATGCTGATCTAAGTTTGAAAAGGAATAGCTTCATTAAGTTCAGGTAGAAACATGGGGTGACATGTGTGTTCCTGGGGAAGTCACTTCCCTTCTGGGCTTCACTTTCCTCACACAGAAGACGGGGATGAGTCTGCTTTGAAAACCACAGGGTCCTGTACCAGCTTGAGCAGTAATTCCCATGGCCAGCATCGCTACATGGCCCTGTGCGCTCTTGGAAACAACGTCGTGAATCGTGAGGACAATATTTAACATGCTTTGTTCTATTCCTGTTGGCTTCTCTAGCCACCAGAAAGGGTAGCAGTGTGGTCTAAACAAGGAACAGAACGTGCAGAGAGCCTGTGAGGGGCAGTCAATCAGTCGCCTGCTTAGAAACCATCAAGGGCTCCCCACCGTCTGTAGACTAAAGCTCAGGCGGCCTGCACTCAAGATCCTCCTCAGCCTGGCTCTTTCCTGTTTCTTTCCCCGTGAAACTCCCTTTCCCCAACTCTGGCAGTCCCTGAATGTTCTTGGACATTTTCACTGATGTGTCTTCATTCCTCTTGCTTCCTTCCTCTGAAATGTCCTCCACAGCCGGTTCCTGATTCCCAGATAGCTCTCCTCCCTGCTGAGGGCTGGCATTTCCACCACTGGGGACTCCTGTCTCTCGATGGTTAGGATATTGCCAGATTTTTTAAAAGTGCAATTGTGCCCTTCGCCTTTGGCAACCTGACAGGAGCAGGTTCAGCTTAGAGAGGGTCTTCCATCCCATAGGGAGCCAAGCCAGGCCTATGTGTCTGTGGCCACCAGGTGGGGGCAGAGGCACCTGCCTTGGTCCAGAGTCCTACAGGGGCTGGCCATGCAGAGGAAGGGAATTTCCATTGGGGGAGGGGGATGGTGTATCTGGAATTCATTAACTGTTTCCTTTTTTGTTGCTGATGTTTCTGTATGCTTTTTTTTTTTTAAGATTTTATTTATTTATTTGACAGATAGAGATTACAAGTAGGCAAGAGAGGCAGGCAGGGAGAGAGAGGAGGAAGCAGGCTCCCCGCCGAGCAGAGAGCCCGATGCGGGGCTCGATCCCAATACCCTGGGATCATGACCTGAGCCGAAAGCAGAGGCTTTAACCCACTGAGCCACCCAGGCGCCCCTGTGTGCTTTTTTAAAAAATAGAATAAATAAGTTAAATGATCCAAATGTAAAGTCAGGCAAATCGCTTAAGAGAAAAGATACAGTTTTAACTCTATACAGTTAGGTAAAAGGTGGTGCCTTCCTGTGTAAGCCTGTTCATTCCTGCTCTGTCCTCTCCCGTGTTTCCTAACCTTACATGCCTGCATTCTTGGCGCTGTGTCTGGTAGTTTATTTCTCAGGGTCCTTTTTAAATTTTAACCGTGTGTTGATTTTGCCTCCTTTATTTTATACATTGAATTTTTGAGGACATTCTGTTTTTAGTCTTGGTGATTTCTCACCAGAATTTCTAAACTTAAATTCATCTTCTTAGCTACTCAAATCAAATATGTATTTTTTTTTTTTCATTCTCTTTTATAGAAAATGAGCAGTACTGGCTTTTCTCTCTCCTCCACTTTCCCACTTTCCTGTTCTTTATTATTTTAGTCTAAGGTTTAGATGCTCCTCCTTTGTTTCCCTGAACATTCTCTTGTGCAAGACTTTCTGATTTTATCTGCTCTAGTTTGCTCTTGTGCCAACAGGTGCACCAAGGAATTAGACCAGTGGTTCTCCAGCTTGTGTGTGTGTCAGAACCTCACCCCCAGGAGTCTGGTCTAGTAGGTCTAGGGTAAGGCCTGAGAATTTACATTTCTAGAAAGTTCCCAGGTGACCCAGGGATCCCAGTTTGAGAACCAAACCATCGTCTTGTGGATAATCATCCTTCTTCCTTTGGTGACTAGGTGACAGATGTCTGACAGATGTCTCCATGCTCTGCCTCTGTAGTGGCATTTAGGTCTTGTGGCTTCACAGTCCCTGTGAGAAATCCTATCCCGGATTCAGCTCTTGAATTCCGGAGGTTTGTTTTGTTTTTATTTATTTGCTCATTTAAGTCATTTCTATGCCTGATGTGGGGCTCAAACTTATAAGAGTTCAAGAGTCACATGCCACTCTGACTGAGCTAGCCCAGAATTCTGGAGATATTTTAAAAAAACTTTCTGCAGAAAAGATCAAAGAGCAGCAGATTTTTCAAGCCCTCTTGCAGCTGCCTTCACTGGTAAGCGTGTGGCTGTGAGCAGCGTTCTTGGGTGTATTGCTGTCCTCGCAGGTTTCTGGAGGGAGTGCTCACTCCCCTCCATTGGTGGGAGAGATCTGTAGTTTGTCAGATGGAAGCCTATTGCAAGAAACTCAGATTTTTTCCCTCTCCTCTACTTGGAAGTATATAGGATTAGGAATTTTTCTTTTCTCCCTTCCCTTCCCTTCCTTTCCCTTCTCTCCACTCCCCTCCCCTCCCTTCCTTTCCTTTCCTTCCTTCTTCCTCCCTCCCTCTCTCCCTCCTTTCCTTTCCTTTCCTCTTTCCTCAACACCCAGCATGGGGTTGGAACTCAAGACATCAAGATCAAGAGTGGCATGCTCTAGTGACTGAGCCAGCCGGGTGCCTCAGGATTCAGAATTTTTCTTTCCTTTTGAAGTTTGAATTTGCAAAGAGCAGTGTCTTGAAGTTGATCCTTAATTTTGTCTGGAACACAATAAATCCCTAGTATAATGGCTTCTGCCCAGTACCTTAAAGAAGTTCAGAATAACCTTTTCTCCTGTTTAAGTCTGATTTGTCACGCCGAAGCGTGCTCTTAGGGGTACAGAACTTTCAGTATTCTCAACTGCGAAGGTGGCATCACTTTCTTGCCACCACACCTTTGCCCGGGCCATTCCTTCTGCCTGGAGCACCTTCCTCCTTTCTCTGCCTGGAAAACTCCTGAGCATCTTTCAGGTATCAGCTCACATGTCGTTTTCTGTAAGACTGGCTTATGATTCGCTCCGAGTTGTTCCCCCTCCTTGGTCTGCCCAACCGGCCTGCATTGTGCCCACCCTGTGGTGCTACTCATTTTATTTTTGTGTCCCCAGGGCGTAGCCTGGTGCATGGCACACGGTCATGATAGCAGCTACCGTGTATTGGGCCCTTACTGTATACCAGGAATTTTTTTAATCCTTGCAGTCTTCCTGCATGTTTTGCATACGCTTGTTATCCCTATGTAAAGATTAGCAAACAGCAGTCTCCTGGGGAACTAAAGTAATTTGTTGCTGGCAGAACAAGACTACCAGCTAGGTCTGGCAGCTCCTCGACGCTGTGCTCTTGGGCGCTCAGAGTCATGGGCACTGGATACGCACTGGGTGAGTTATGAATGAACAGGTGGCTGTGATGAGTGCAGCTCCTGCTGACGGAAGCATTCGACGGGTACTCTTGACGAAAGGATGGGGAGCATTCTAGGGCTTGGCTGAGCCTGGGAAGGCTGGGGTGTGTGTGTGTGGCAGGGGCAGGCTGAGCGCACACCGGGAGCCATGACGTGGACGGCAGGCAGACCTCGTCCCTCTACGTCTCTGTCTTGTGACTCAGCACCTGGCGCCTGGGGAAGGCTGTTCTCGGGAAATGATGGTGGCCCTCCAGTAGTGATGGCCTGTTCTCCTTTCTCCCCACGCCCCCATCCTCCTTTCAGCCTCGGCTTTCATCATAGCCATGCTCCTGGCCAGCCTCAACAGCTGCTGCAACCCGTGGATCTACTTGCTCTTCACCGGCCATCTCTTCCACGAACTGGTACAGCGCTTCCTCTGCTGCTCCTCCAGCTACCTGAAGGGCAACCGTCCAGGAGAGACCAGCGTCAGCAAAAAGAGCAACTCATCCACCTTTGTCCTGAGCCGCCACAGCTCCAGCCAGAGGAGCTGCTCGCAGCCATCCACAGTGTGACCGGGCTGGGCCAGGACTGCCTCCCGTGGCCCGGGGTGTGCCGGCATAGACAGCCCGCCCCTTGGTGGCGGTGTGCGTGTATGTATAAGGTACCTTTCAGTTTGCACCCTTCCACACCTCGGGGTAGCTTGAGTGGGGTGGGAAATTCTGGCATGGGTTGGGGAAGTGGTCTCCACGGTGGAAATGTTGGGGTGACTCAGCCATCAGACAGTCCCTGGATCTCCCCTGGCTTCCTACGGGGGTTTATACGCCCTGCCCCCACTGCTGCTCTCGTTGCTTGATGGGTTGGTTTTATTCTCCTGGACCTGTCATTTCTCCCCAGTATCTTTTTACTCCTTTATTCTGGGATCTTGTGAAAGGTGGTAAGTATGGGATTGGTGTGTGGAAGTGTACTGTTCTGAGCTCAGAATAAGGAGTGGGAGTGGGACCTCAGATGTGGAGGGTGGTGCTAATATCCTTCTGACTTTAGAGTGCTTTTACTTTTGCATGGAACCGTCCCAGCATCCTTGGGCACCAGCATGTCAGAAGGTGGCCCTAGGAACAGGGGATTCCCTTATGAAACCATTTGACATTGGCAGCTGATGAAAAGTTGGGCTACAAATGTTTAAGAAGCTAATATTTATGTGAAATAGTCAGGAAAGAAAAAGAAACAGAAGGCATCCAGGTTGGAAAAGAAGAAGTAAAATTCTTGACAGATGGTATGATTTTGTATGTAGATAATTCTAAGGAGTTCCTGCACACATACAAACCCATTAGAACTAATAAATGAATTTGTCAAAGTTGCAGGGTGCAAGGTCAATATGCAAAGACCAGTGGTATTTCTTTATACTAGCAATTCACAATATGAAAATGAAATTAAGAAATAATCGCATTTATACTGGTATAAGAAAGAAAAAAATAGGAATACATTTAACAAAAGAAGTACAAGACTTATACCCTGACAACTACAAAATATCATTGAAAGAAACTGAAGAAACTCAGAGAAATGGAGAGACATCCTGTGTTCATGGATCAGAGACTTAAATATTATTAAGATGATAGTACTGTCCAAAATGATCTATAGGCTTAAGGCAATTCTCTTATCAAAATCCTGGTTGGCCTCTTTGCACAAATTGATAAGCTGATCCTAAAATTCACACAGAAATGCAAGGGACCCAGAATAGCCAAATGATCTTGTGGAAAGAACAAAGTTGGTGGATTTACAATTCCTGGTTTCAAACTTCACTACAGGGCTTCAGTAATCAAAGGAGTGTGGTACTGGCATAAGGATAGACATGTGAATCAGTGGAGTAGACCATTGGGATAGAATGGAGAGTGCAGTTAAAAACCCTCCCTTTCATGGCCAATTGATTTTTGACAAGTGTGGCAAAAGAATTCAGTAGGGGAGACAATCTGCTCAACAGATGGGACTGGGAAAACTGGTAATTCACCTGCTGATGATGAAGTTGGTGAAGGGGATTAAGAGGAACAAACTTCCAGTTATAAAAGTACGTCACAGTGATGAAAAGTACAGCACAGGGAATATAGTCAATGATGTTGTAATAACTTTGTATGTGATTACACTTACTGTGTGAGCATTGAATAATGTAAGGGATTGTTGGAATTCTATCTTGTACACCCGAAACTAATAAAGCATTTTATGTCAACCATCCTTCAATAAAAAAAGAATGAAGTTGGGCTCCTACCTCACACTGTGTATAAAAATTAACTCAAAATGCTTCAAACTCTAAATGTAAGAACTAAAACTATTAAACTCTTAGAAGAAAACACATAAAAGAAAAAGGCATAAATCTTTGTGACCTTGGATTAAAGGCAATGATTTCTCAGATATGCTACTCAAAAGCACAAGGAAAGGAAAACAATAGGTAAATTAACCTCATCATGAAACAGGGTACACAACCTTTGTGCATCAAAGGACACTGTCAAAAAAGTGAAAAGACACCTCACAGAATGGAAGAAAATACTTGCAAATCATATACTCCTATCTGGAATATATCAAACACTCTTACCACTTAACAATAAAAAGACAAGCTGGTTTTTTTTAAAGGGGAAATATATTTGAATAAACAAATAAATAGACATATGTTTATATTCTCTCCAAGGAAGGCATAAAAATGGCCAGTAAGCCCATGAAAAGATGTTCAGTATTATTATTCATTAGGAAAATGCATGTTCAAGCCACAGGGAAATGCCATGTCACACCCACGAAGATGGCCGTCCTCAAAGAGCTGGGCGCTAACAGGTGCGGGCAAGGATGTAGAGTCCCTGGAGCTCTCCCGCACTGCTTGTGGGAATAGAAAATGGTCCAGCCTCTTGGAAAATACTTTGGCTGTGCCTCAAAAAGTTAAACATAGAATTACTATATGAGCCAGCAATGCCACTCCTGGGTATTTACTCAAGAGAAATGAAAGCATACACAAGTACAAGAACTTGGACGTAAATGTTCTTGACACCGTCACTTGTAATAGCCCAAAGTGGAAATAACCCAGATGTCTACCAGCAGATGAATGGATGAATATGGTCCCTCTCTACAGTGGCATGGTATCTGGCTATAAAAAGGAATGAAATCCTGGTACACGTTACAACACGGGTGACCCTTGAAAACGTGATGCCAGGTGGGAGAAGCCATTGCAGAAAGCCACATGCCATCTGGTTCCATCTTTGTGACATGTCCAGAATAGACGAATCTGTAGAGAAGGTTAGAGGACCGTGCTGGCCAGGGGCTGCAGGCTGGGCTGAATGGAGAGCGAATGAGAATAGATGCCGCGTTTTGAGGGGGGAGGTTGATGAGGATTTTCTAGAATTCGTGATGATGGTAGGTGAGTTTTTAGAATATGCTAAAACTGCTGAATTGAATATTTAAAGGAAGTTAACAACAAAAAAATGTTTACCAGCTGGAAGGATGAATTCCTTAGACTTTCCCTGAGCTTCCGTTTGTCTCTGTGACTCACCATTTAGGAGGAATGGCTCTCTCAGATTTTCCGCAAGAGATGGTGTTCCCAGTTTGGCCGAAGGAGCCAGTGGTGATAATCCCCCCATCCTGCTCTAGTAACCCCCCATCCTGCACAAGTGATGTCTTGTGGTTGTGGTTTTACTGACAAGAGAAATTCACCAAGGGTCTCAAAGGTTTTCCTTACCTGGTAAACAGGTTCTCAGGTGTCCTCTTAGCCTTGAGGAAGGATACAACCATGCCCAAGAACTACCTTTGGTTGTTAAGTACAGGGTGTTCTAGATCAGAGGTTTTTCAGTGGGGACTGGCCAACTCATTGGCACTCTGGGGCACTTTATAAAAAACTTCTATACATATTTTTTTTTGACTGTGATCTAAGGAAGAGCACTTCCCCAAAGCCCACTCTACACACTGTCCTCTTCTCCCCACACACTGTGTTACGCACATACACATACACATTTATGCACATAGTGTAAGGAGCTGGCGTGGTCTAGACGTTCAGAGAGACGTGAGGCATGCGCCGGAATGCCCGTATTCAGAATCTCACCAGTTAGTACAAGATCTTCAGGACTAACTGGACACTGATGACCCAGAGGCGGTGTTGCTGTGACATGTCCCAAAAGGGTGAACACCAATATGTCCCCGCTCTTTGGGAAGCTAACGGGATGCTGAATGGGGGACTCTGTGGCCATGCTTGGGACCCCTGGGGCACTCTGGGTGCACCTGCAGCCGTGGTGGGATCTGTTGGCTTTTGAGCCTCCCTGCTCACCAACCAGAGATTCCCTTGCCTCTGCTTTTCCTGGAGAAGCTGCTACCCAAATGGCTAACAGAGGCCACTGGGGACAAGGGGACAGGAAGTCACAGATTTTTTTCACTAGGGGCGCAACCTTCCTGAGCACCAAGGAGAACCACCAAACTGGTGGCATTTGATTTCAGCAGCACTCATGGCTCTATACCCCTACCCTCCCAGTCTTGTGCTGGAAACTATCTTCACCATCTCAGTCCTTGTCCAACCGAGCCTGAAAGCATGAGTGCGGGGTCCCTATCACTGTCTGAAGCCCAGGTGCCCTCTTTCCCCAGACCCCACACCTGAGGTCTGCGTACTGTCTTCTCCCACAGTGTCAGACTTGTTGACAAACCAAATGTGTGGCTGGAAGTGCCAATCAATCGGAACATGTAAGTTTTTTTCTGGAACGTTTCATTGTTCCAATGGTCGGAAGAGAAATGTGAACCCTTGAAGACTCCGAGCCTTATTTCTTTAGGCCCTGAAAAGAATAATCTGTCACACAATTTGTGCTCCTTTGGGGATGGATCTGCAGGAGGCTGCCTTTTACAAAAATCCTGGTTTCAGAGTCTTTAGCCTTTTCTATTCAGTGGCAATGAAACACCACTAAATGCAAAATGTGACTTCCTTGATTTTGTTCTACCATGGTGGTTTTTGTGGTAGCCTCGTGGACTGTGCCTTTTGGTGAATGATGTGGCCAATCCCAAGATGTCCGCTTCATCACCTGCTTTATAAAAGGCACACTGAACAAACATTTTCATATGTTGCTTTGCCCTCTTTCTCCCTCCCTAAAACAGTGATCGTGTCTGGTGGCTTGCAGACTTGGATTCCCCCACGGGGCGGCAGAGTTTTCTGCCTGATTATGACAGAAGTACACCTGGGGTGTGGTGGGGGCAGGGGTGGGGGGACCTGGTCCCATTGCCTTCGGTCACGACCTGTCAGAGTGCCGTCAAAAGAGGCTCCAAGACCCAGGCACTGACCTCTTGGATATGACATGGCCACACCCACTGTGTGCCGCGGTCGAACTCTGGAGGTAATAGGATTCTAGACCATCATCTCTAATGGACCTATTTCTCGAATGGCACATATTTCTTCCAGGGAGGTAAGGGGCCCATCTGCAGAACCACAGATGGGTTCGTGTTTGTTCCTGGGCTCCACGGACTCACACTCTGGAGCTGCATTACGAGCACGTGTCCCTGATGAGCCAAATGTAGCATGTGAGAGAGAGCAGAACTCCACCTCCCTCCTCCAGCCTGTTCCTGATACGCCCCCAGTGTGCTGTTCTCCCCGCTACTTCTCCAGGAGATTCCCGGAAGAAACAGAACTCCTCAGACATACATGCATCTTAAATGTGTGCCCTTTCTCCAGTTCCGTGAACAGCACAGGTAATTGAGCACCTGCTCTCATCGGCCCCTAGAGAAAGAGAGCGAGCTTCAAAAATTGGAGCCGTAGTCAAATCAGGTTATGGGAAATGTCAAGGGAGTGAAAAATCTCGGCATAACCCAAGATTCCAAGTCTGAAGCTGTTGGCCTAATGTCTTCAAGAGATGTTTGAAAGGGCAGCCCCTTCAAGGGGGATGTAAGTAATACTGAATTTAAGCCTTTTCAGTAGGAGGAGCCTGAGTCTGCCTGAGAATGTGAAGAGCCCCAGCATCGGGCAAAGAGCGGTGGGCAGGAGCTGCTGTGCTCCAATGCTGGCCTGCTGGGTGCCTTTTGGCAAGTCTGCTGACCTCTCTGGGCTGTAACTTCCCCACCTGGAAAAAACTAAGGGATGACTGCTGAAGTGTTTAGTAGCAAAAATATGGATATCTGCAGCTTATTTTAAAATGCATAAAAAATACGCTTGCATAAAGAAAGCTGAGGTTGGCGGACGGATAGAGCTGTGACAAAGCAGGAGCAGTAAAACGTTCATTGTCAGACCTAGACGGAGTACACACAGCTGTTCACGGCCAACCCTTTCGCCTTTCCTCTGTGTTTGAAAATGCTAACAATAATGCTAATAATAGTAAGATGCTAGAAAAAGCAAAAACGGGTAACATTTTAGGGCTGAGATGGACATTAGGGGACATTTTATGGATGGTAAAATTGAAACAGCAACTAGGAGGAGAGACAAGACTGGAACCAAGGCCGCCTGTGCCCTGTCTCCCAATCTGTCTCCCAATCTGCTCTACCACGCTGTCCCCCAAGCCCCTTGGGCTCATGGCCAGGCACCAGTGAGGTGATGCCTGAAAACCTGTTGTGGAACCATCATTTTATGAGACTTATATGGGTGTTACATGGGGGTAAAAAAAGGTCAAGTGGGATTGGGAGACAATGTCCTAAACAGTTTTCTTTACTGCAGGACTTGTCAGAGCCTTTGATGTCCTGATGTCTATTGAAAAATCTCTGAGAGAAATAGAGAGCATTTTCCAAACAAATTTAATCACAACAGCCACCCCCACCCTTTTTTCTAAGGACTAAGTAAGTTCTGAATAACACTCTTGGGAACAGTATCTCTAAAGAATGTAAGATTACTGTTTTTCTCCCCCACTGGGGTTAGGTGAGGAGAGGGCAGGGCATGCCCTTGCTATTGTTCTTTACATCTATAGTGAGCCTACAGATGCACAAATTAGACCTTACGCCCCCATCACATTTCTGAATGTTTAAGGGGTGCATGTGCCAAGCAGCAGGGCCAGGGGCTTGGGGTCTGCTGAGCCAAGGGGAGGTTCAGAGAGTTTTGAACCCAGACTCTGCCCTTGGCGGTTCCAGCCCAAGGGCCGTTTTCTTCTGTTGGTAACCGCTGGCTGGCCCAGAGCAAAAGAACTCCGTGGGAAGTAATCTCTTAAGGAGCATGGGGGAGCAGATACCCAGCAAATAAGAAGCCCAAGAGGAACCAGACTCTGTTCTAGTTCTTGAATCTGGCCAAGAGAAGGGCCAACCAATTTGCCTCTCTTGTTTCTCAGGGCAGCAAACTGTATTTTTGGAGCTCATGGGGACATGCACAGACCTTACTGATGTACACAAAACAGTGTTACCCAAATGCAGCCAAACCCCTTTATTGGAGCCACCCTCCTAATGCCAAGAGTCACTGGTAGCTTTCCCGGGCGGCGTGCATGGATAAGTTGACCCCGGGTGGGAACTGAGTGCTGATTTATGCTGTTACAGTACAGGTGAATGCAAAGATTTGCGGTAGCTGCCTCTTAGCAATTCTCTTTCCTCCTGCCTGGTCATGGGGGCATCGAGGTGGGGTTGGGGGCAGACTGCTTCCGTGGCTGGGCTGTCTTTTCTTTTCATCTTGGGGGGAAATAGCAGTCCCTAAAGAGAAAGCGCTCACCGGCAGGCCCACGGAGCAGAACCAGGGAGCCAGCCTGGACTGACTTGCCCTGCCCGGCCACCCCCAATGCCCCCACTTGGCTTTACACTTCCTTCCGCAGCATGACCTTGATGTTGCTGCAGATCTGGCCCAGGGCAGCAAAGAGAGGGTTGCAGAAGGTACGGATGCAGAGGGAGTAGATGTGACTGATGCACTGGATCTCGATCAGGTAGCTCTTAATGCATGGCACCACCGCCCAGATGTGGCAGAAGGAGATGCAGGCGAACAGAAAGCCCCAGAGCAGGGCCAGCGGGACCCCCAGCAGTGTGGACAGCAGGCGGTAGCACCAGTACTTGGAGACCGTGAAGGTGGTGTAGCTCACCTTCCACACGCCGTCGAAGCTGTAGGTGCCCACGGGTTCTGCAATCACGTCCTCGAAATCCACCTGCGGGGGCGGGAAGGGCAATCTTTCAGTCGCAGCATCCACCCACTTCCTACCCTTCTGCATCAGAACACTCTGGAAGGCTGGTTGCACCTGCTGGCGGGGCCCCACCGCTGGGGATGCTGAACCAGCACAGCCGGGGGGAGACCTGACACTGCATTTCTGACAATCTCCCAGGTGATGCTGGTGACGCCTGCCTGGGAGCAGTGAGGCACAGAACTGCCCCCCCAACGTATGGGGGGCTAACAGGCCCTGGGGGGGTTGCGTGACTTGCTTAAAACCACAAGCTAGTTGGAGGCAGGCTTAGGGGCCTGGTTCTAAATTTCTGTGATTTTGTGATCCTGGAGAGTTGGACAGTCCTCGGCGTCCTAGGGGTAAGGAGGAGCTATCTAGCTAGGCTGGTCCCTGAAGATGGCCAGGTGGAGGACGGGGCGAGGACTGGAGAAGCATATTAGGCACAACTAAGACTCCTGGGATGGACAGTGCATGCCCTCGGGGATGATGCAGGTGCTTCCGGAAGGCCAAGTGCAAGCCCAGCGTGGCCAGAGTGAGGCGGGAGGGCCCCGGCCGGACAGTCACTGTGACGAGCAGTCTCTAAAGGCTTTTGCGCAAGGACTGGCTTGACTTGATTGGAGTTGATTTTTTTTTTTATTGAGGTATAATTGACATATAACATTATATTAGTTTCAACATAATGATTTAGTATGTGTATATTTGGGAAATGATCACCACACTAAGTGCAGTTAACGTCTGTCCCCACAGATCGACACACATTTGTGTGTGTGATGAGAACTTTCAGGATCTTCCCTCTTAGCACCTTTCATAGCTGCTGCTGGGTCTGTGAACTAAGTCACCATGCTGGAACTTAGGTCCTCATGAATTATTGATCTTATGAATGGAGGTTTGTTCCTTTTGACCCCCCTTTGCTCACCACCCCACCCCCACCTCCGGCAACCACCCGTCTGTTCTCTGCTCTCTGATCTGAATTTTGAGCAGCTGCCTGAGCCGGTGGGGGTTGGGAAAGAGGACGCAGGGTGGGGTCCAGTGGGGACCCATGGTAATATTCCAGATGGGAGCTGCTGCAGGCTGGTCTGGGGTGATGGCGGTGGGTTAGAGAGGGGTGTGCAGGTCGGAAGGCTATTTCAGGGTCTAGCATGTGGTGAAGTGAGGGCCGTGCCATCCTGGCTCGTACAGGTGTCTGGTGCCGAGTCAGGCCGGGCAGGCCCGCAGCACCTCATCCTAGCCCTGCGGCGACCTCAGACTTTCCTCTCCCTGCTGCCCACCCCAGCCTGCCTTGCAGCTGGAAGGAGCACCGGTGCTCAGAGAATCTGGTTCACACATTCCACTAAAATGGTGGCTGAGGCCCTGTAGGGGAGGTGGGAAAAAATAATCAGTAAACTTGAAAAAAAAATTACTTTCAGCTGAGTCATTTAACTAATCTTTCTTGAGTCGCTGTTATGCGTTAAACACCATCATAGCTGCTTTCTTATATGTCCGTTAGCATCCCTAAGCCTTAGCTGTCCTGTCTGTGAAATGGGGACATGACCATCTTCCGTGTTCCTGGCCATTTGAATAGAAGCTGGTTGAAGGAAGGCTCAGACTCATCAGACCCAGGGTGGAGGGGTCCCCTGTGAGGACTGGGTGGGCCAGAGCTCAAACATCAGTCTTCCAGGGGATCCTCTCATCTGGGCCCAGAATTACTATTGAAATTACTTTTTTTTCCAAAGATTTTATTTATTTATTTGACAGACAGAGATCACAGGTAGGCAGAGAGGCAGGCAGAGAGAGAGGAGGAAGCAGGCTCCCCACTGAGCAGACAGCCCGATGTGATGTGGGGCTCGATCCCAGGACCTTGGGATCATGACCTGAGCCGAAGGCAGAGGCTTTAACCCACTGAGTCACCCAGGCACCCCGAAATTACTTTTCATTATAAAATGACAGAGTCACATTGCAGAAAACTTGGGAAATAGTAAAAAGAAAATGAAAGCATCTCCAACTTGTATTTCTCTAGTACTAACAATGTCATTGCTTTGGTACTTTTCTTTCCAGGGTGACATTTTTGCGGGGAGGGAGTGGACATAATCCTGTTATACATCCAATGACAAGTCCTGTTTTTGGCACACGAGTATATTCTGAGGTCCTGTGCCATGCCTCAGGTCCCCGGATCCCCCTGGAGACAGCAGAGGATGAATTCTCCCCCAGGGGCTGCTATGTTCATGGAGAGCAAAGTTGACGGACAGACTGGGATTTCAGGCTGCAGGTGATGTGAAAAGCTGACTCAGGGAGTCGTTGGGACCTTCCAGGACCCCCTGTAAATCTCACCCTCCAGCTGTCTCTTCTGGGGTTCAGCAAGGGTCATTTAACCTCTTAAGAGGGGGGCTGGCTGGAAGGGCAGGGTTGGAGGGAAGAATATAAATATGGTTCTCATCTCAGAAAGATGGTCCTTATTCCTGGAGGGCTTCTGGGAGGTGGTGGCGGCCTGGGAATTTGGTGGACTAAGGTTTGGAGGCAGAGATGGAAAACTGGTGTGCTGGATATTTGGAAAATATGAAGGCCCAAGAAAAGAAGGCCCAAGATGGTTGAGGAGCATTCTGTGGCTTTGGACAGTGGTTGGAAAGGGCTGGTATCTTCTCTATTTGGTTTTTACAGGGCAAAAGTTCAGTTGTTGTTTCTCGGGGGTGCTTTTAAATCTAAGAAGCTGGGGAGGAGAGGCCTGGGACGACCATTCCAACTCTGACCTGGGTCCACCCATAATGGTTATTGAGGTTCAGTTAGGTCCCTAGGGCCTGGGTCCTGTCCACTGAGGCGTTCTGACCTCTGCAGCCTGTCCCTCCTCCATCATGGCCGTGCCCCAGCCTGATGCCTCTGAGCACCCAGGCTGGCTTCTGGAGCATGGCGGAGCCCCAAGAACTTTGCCAGCAGAAGGAGATATTAGGGCAGAGATATGCCTCTCTGTTTTTGTCCCAGCAGACACTTCCTCCTTCCTTTATCCTCCCACTCAGGGCCTGTAGCCTCCCTGCCTTTCTTGGGGCTGTTCCTTAGAATGGTGCCTCCCCCACTCACAGGTGACCCAGCACCTCACAGGAGGCAGACCATCCGGAGGTGGGAGCGAATCTAGGCCTCCTGATTCTAATCTAAGCTGTCCACACCGGCCCGACCAGCATCAGACCCCAAGGTGGTTGCTGGCTATGTGGCGTCTGAGGTCTGGTCCTCATCGGCCAGAGAGACATGCCCCAAGGCAGGGCTCCTGGCCCCTTCTCTCTAGCCACCCACCGTGCTCCTTAGTAGCCCAGCCCGCTTTGTTCACTTAGTCCCAAGTATTCTGCCTTTCAACACATGTGATTATTTGCGTCTGGCCTCTGAGAGGCGGTCGGGTGGAAAAGAGTCCTGTCTGAAGTCCCATTGCGGAGGCTGGAGTCCAGCTCGGCTGCGCACTGGCTCCATAACTGTCAGCAGGCGGGCTGAGCTTTTCTGTGCCTCAGCTTCCTGGATTCATCTCGTAAAGTCTGAAGGAGGATTCAGTAAGGTAAGACATCTAAATACTCAGAACACCACCCGGCACAGAATACCAGACTCATCACCGTTAGCTGCTGTTGTGGGTTGTTACAGAGTGTTCTCTTCAAGAGGACGGTAGAGCCCCGAAGGTGGCTTGGTGCGCCAGTGCGCACGCTGCTCTGATGAGTGACTTTGGCAGGTGTCTTACAGCTCCGCGCTTCACTTGCTCATCTGTAAAATGGGCTTGCTATTTCTTACTACCTTGTTATGAGGAATAGAAATTATTAATCATTCGTTCGTCCCCCTGACCATTTATTTACCCATCCATCCATCTCTCCTCCATCCATCCATCCATCCATCCACCTATCCACCCTTCCATGCATTGATCCACGCGTCCATCCCTCCATCTGTAGACATCCACGCGTCCATCCATCCCTCCTTCAAACCCGGATTTATTCAGCAACAACTCTGTGCTAGGCATACCACCTCGTGGGCAATGTACCTGGCACGTGCTAGGTGCTTAGTGACAGTGAGTATGTGTTCACTTGTTCTCAAGTTCTTACAAAAATATTTCTCAGAAAATCTGTTGACACCCCAGATCTTAAATACAGTAATTCTGCGGCTTCCCTGGTTGTGATTGTGTGTGTGTGTGTGCGCACATGCCTCTGCCTGTGCGGGTAAGATGGGTGCAGTCCTCTTTTCCCTCATTTTCTGTTTATGGTAATAAGCTCACTCCCTGAGACCTCTCTGTTGTGTCTTTTAATGATTATTTCTCTGCAGAAGATATCGGTGCTGACATTGGAATTATTCCCCGTAATTACCTTTGGGCACTGTGCATGGGTGCGACTTCTCGTTTTCTGGGAATCAGAAAATGTGCTCTCCGGGGGGTGGGCTGTGTGGGCGGGCCCAGCTGTTTCCTCACTCAGGGTGAGCGTTGGGACAGCTTTGGGGAGGTATTTATAAGACCCAGCTCAGGGAGATCTTAGCCAGTCACGCCAGTGTATTAGAAGCACAGCGTGACGTCATTTCCGAATTCGTCTCTAAAGTGGAGGGGAGAAGGCTTTTTCTGGGAGGGTGGTGGTGGAGGTGCTGGACCTGTTAGCAGAGCCTCAGGGCTTGGTGTACAATTGGAGGAAGGGTAGAGGATGGGAAGGGTGAATGTGGCTGGCCATGGAGTCGGTGTCCCCTCCTCTGGCATATTTATTTTTGGGACAGCGAGAGAGCCAGCTGATTACTTGGAACGAGCCAGCGCAGCCCCCACAGGCTCCAAGAGGGTGGGGAAGGGTGCAGGACAACAGGGGCGGGCTTTGCCAGAGGATTCGGGGAAGGCCAGCAGCCACCCCCTGTCAAAAATACCTCCCACGATTCCAGTATGACTCAGTCCTTGGGCATCCTGGGCCCTGCACAATTCAGATAGAGTGTCTGTGGGTGGGAAGCAGCTCTAGGCAGGGGGATAGACATCTGGGGGCCAGTCTGCACTTGACACTGGGTTGCTGTGTGATTTGGGTCATGGCGCTTTCCCTCTCTGGACCTCTGGGGTTTTTTGTTTGTTTGTTTGTTTGTTTTTAAACTACCCCAAGAGGATTGGGCCAAGATATCTAGTGATTCAGAGTTTGATTTGAAGTCAGAACACCCAAGAGGGAGGCTTAGTTTTACTGGTCTTAGTTTTCTTGCTTAGTACCTTGCTACTTACAGGTTGGTTCAGAGCGGGTGCCCCTCTTCCCAACAAGGAATGGACAGCAGTTGAGAGTAAGCATTTAGAAATTGTCACAGAAATTTGAGCCAGTCCTTGTATGTCTGGTAACGCTCCTAATAATAAAAATTGGGGTTTACATTGTAGATGTTTATTCTTCATTTCGTTTCCCTAGTAATTCATCTCTATTGAATTTTACCAAAGTCTCTGTGTTCAACAAATTGAAATTATAATAATAAAACTGGCCCTTCACCCAGATAATTTGAGAAATGCTGGTCTATGTAGTAGGAAGCTAACAGGATGTGATAGCTCTGAAACAGCTGAAAAATGGCAAAGCTTTGCTTCTTGTTTTATGGTTGGTAATCACGATAATAGAATTCTATATAATCGGGGGGAACCAAAGCAATGTTCTCTACTCAGTGGGGAGCCTGCTTCCCCTTCTCTCTCTGCCTGCCTCTCTGCCTACTTGTGATCTCTCTCTCTCTCTGTCAAATAAATAAATAAATAAATAAAATCTTAAAAAAAATAAATAAAAGAAAAGCTAGATGACTTAGGAACTAGGAGTCCCCATAACACTAGATTCTAAGTACCTCAGTGTGAGTTAGTCCAGTGTAGCCCTTCCAAGAGGTACCTGACAGGGGACCAGACATGTCCAAAAGGAAGAAACCACCAACATGGCATGACGGCAGGTTGGATGGCCTTCCATAACCCAGTCTCAGCCTACCCCTTCTTCTTTCTCCCACAAATTCTCTTTTGGATGCCCTTAGTCTTATCATTCTTTGGCAGGTAGAGTAGCAAGGAGGTTTCCTCTGTGAGCCAACTCTGCCTCGCCGATGGTCCATGGCTTCCTGGAAGAGTGCTGGGCTCCACTGGTAATGTCTGCCATGGACATAGGCCGGTGCAGGTGGTGGTGGTGGTGGCAATACCCGTCTCTCAAGCTTGTCAATGCCACTCAACGTCCTTCTCAATATTATGGCTTTTGCTTCTTTCGTTCCCTCTTCTTCAAAAGCCTTATTCACATTTTAATGTTCTCCCCATTTTTTTTAATGCACCTGGGCTCCTGTCTCCCCATGGATCTGGCTCCTGGTTTTCCCAGACTAGAGTAAGGTCTTCCTCCCTTAAACCCCAGGACACGGCACCAGGTTGTCATTTATGGCGTTTAGCACCTTTTCCCAGATATTCTCATTATCTGAGTCTCTTCCTCTCTGTTGGGTTGGATTCCCCCCTCCAGAGGAAGTGCAGGTCAGTGTCATCTTTCCGCAATGGGGTATCCAGGTGGAGCCAAACCGGGGGCAGAGTCTGTCGAACTGGTGACTACCAGGTCCTTTGTCTGTTTCTTAGCCTGAGCTGATGGGCAAAGGGTGTGGTTTGTGTTTTCCTGAGAGAGGAGGGTGTTTAGTGGCAAATGTAGGTTGGAGGTGGGATGGGAACCTTAGGATGGGCGGGAGTCCTGTTTGGGCTCCTGCTCTGTTCGACCTTGAGTGGTTACAGGGAGGGAGGTTGGAGCCTGAAGGTGAGGGACCTGTGTGACACTTTGGGCTCCTGCATTCCTGCTCTAGGATCTGGGTGCCGAGGTGTGGGTTAGGGAGATGGTCCTGAGCCCTCTCAGAACTCAGAGGCCTTTGAGCTGAGGCTGTGGTCCTGCAGGAAGGCCGGGGAAGAGGGCTGGGAGATTTCCCAGGTGGGTCTGAAGGGAAGGCTGGAGAGCCCTGGGGACTGCTGCTGCAGCTTCGCATCCCTCGGAGCCCGGCACGGGGCCTCGTGTGCAGTGGGCCTGTTGTGCTCATCACCATTTCCTCTGAGACAGCACAGGACCTGGCACATAGTGGGCTACGAAACGATTCGTAGAATCCGAACTCTGGGAGTGGTGGTGATGGTTGGGGGTGGGGGGAACGGGCTGTGCTCAGTTCTAATCCCCAGGAGTCTCCCTGTTGCCGGAGACCCAGCCCTGAACTTTGGGGACCTCAGTTCAAGTCTGGTGGGCTGCACAGGGCTTTTGCTCTGCCTTTGGCCCTCATTTTCCAGTCCCGGTTCAAGGGCCATACCAGGCCTTCTTTGGGGAAGTTTAGGGAAGTTTTGACTAGAAAGTCAAAAAAGGGAGCACCTCTGGTCTTCTGGGGGTCAAATCCACAGACAACATGGGTCTCTCTCCTGCTCTGCATCCTTGGCTTTTCTGTGTGAAACCTCAGCAGAGGCTGGCAGAGGGGACGGGTCTCCCTCTTAGCCACCCAGCGTCTGTTGACGCCAGGACTCAGGCCAGAGAGGGAAAGCGATTTCCCTGGAGTCACACAGTGAGCTTGTGTCAGGACTAGGACCAGAACCTGGGTCTCTGCAGCTCGGTCTTATTTCCGGCCTCTTCCTGTGTCTTGCTTTCTAGCCCACAGGGCTAGCGCTGGTGAAACTACCCTAACAGGTCCCTCCTGAGCCTTCTTCTTGGCCTCTGCCTTGTTCCTCTTTCTGTCTCTTTCACTCCCTTGCTTCCTTTTCCTGCTGCCTCCCTCCGTCTTGTCTTTGCCCCAGCTGACTGAAAAAGCCGAGGTGCTCCAGGGTCCTGTTCACAAGCCGCCTGCCCAGCCAGCTCTCCTGTCTCTTTCTTCCTTTTCTATATCCTTTCACAAAATGATACACAAACCCCAAGTCTACTTCGACCTGTTTGAGCTGTTTATTCGACTCCATTCTATGATCCTTGTTCTGAATTTCAAAACTTTTTCATTTCTCAGTTACTAAAAACAAAAGAAAGTCAAATAACCTCCCAAACCAGGGAACGTCCAGTAAATACACCAATTATCTCTTCTCGACAAGATTATCTGCAAGGGGGGCACCTGGGTGGCTCAGTGGGTTAAGCCTCTGCCTTCAGCTCAGGTCATGATCCCAGGATCCTGGGATCGAGCCCCGCATCGGGCTCTCTGCTCAGCAGGGAGCCTGCTTCCTTCCCTCTCTCTGCCTGCCTCTCTACCTACTTGTGAGCTCTCTCTCTGTCAAATAAATAAAATCTTAAAAAAAAAATTATCTGCAAGGGTTTTGCTTAGCTGTTGAGGGTTGTTTCTGCGGTTCACGAGAGACAGCTCTCAGCCCCCCGGGAGGCTGCCTAAGCCACTGCACCTGTGGGCAGCTCCCAGCCCTCCCTCGGGTTAGAGGGCCTCCCTTGGCCTGGGGCCGGCTCGCTCCGGGCTTGGTGGGGCCCAAGAGCCTCTCTACACTGGTTACCTGCTGTGGGTCTCTTTAGAAGCCACTTTCTCCCTTGGGGTCCTCTTCTCCACCCTTACTTAGCAGCCAGCCAGGGACCTCCCGAGGGGCACCTGGCTGTAAGAGCTGGCCCGTGGCCCCGTGGCCCTGTCCTGCACATTCCTCCAAGCTCCAGCTTCGCTCACACGGGCCACGCCCTTGCTGCGTGCCAGCGACTGCATTAGGCACTTTCCAATCCCTTATTTCTTTTATTTCTCACGTTATACTTTTGTTTTCACAGCGCTGCTCTGAGAGTCCTGTACCTGGTGGAGGTAAATGAGGGGTATGCTCCTTGTACAGAGAGAAACTCGGGTCCTGAAAAACTGGGTGGCTTGCCCAGGGTCATCACTTTGATGCAGAAGAGAATAAATTTGAAACCAGGCCTTTGAAAGCCAAGTTCAGAAATCTTTCCTCCAGACCATACTGCACAAACCACTGATGAATGCTATTTTACATTTATCTAGTCATTTCCTCCTTGTGGCACTTCTCACACAGGGCCATAAGTACCATCTTGCCCCACTGATGATACAGATAAATACAATAATAACATAGTATGAGCTGTGATGGGGAAATGCCCTGAGGGAAGTTGTGGTGTGGCTGACTGCCTGGAGCCACTGAGGAAGGCTTCCTGGAGGAGGTGACCTTTGAGTTGGGTCTTGAAATCCAAGCAGGGCATTTACTGCAGGGAGGAGAGGGAGAGGGGGCTCCTGGTATAGACAGAGGAGTATGTTCAGATAGGTGTGGCTGGCTACTGGCGTTGGAGCTGGAAGGTGGAAGAAGAAAGTTGGGTCCAGATTGTGTTGGGGCTTGAAAGCCATGGCGAAGAGTTAGAGTTTATGGGACCTGGGAGGTATCCCACCGAGCTATGGGATACAAGGGCTGTGCTTCTGAGCAAGCGCGGAGCCACACTGTCTCTAATCCAGTGGCCACGAACTTTGAGCACTTGACCTATGAGTAGGGCAACAGAAGAATTCTCAATCTTGTTTAATTTTATTTCAAATGTAAAAAGCGATACTTCATTCTGAGATGGGAAAATTTTTTAAAATATTGGGAACAATTTGGGCCTGTGACTCGATTTCAACTGTACATTTATGAGATCTTAAGACCGGACAAGGATTTCTGATCCACACGGAGGCTGAAGGGATGGACAGCCTACATGTAAGCTACATGCTGGATCTCAGAGATGGAAACAGACTCTATTAGTGCATTGATAATTGTTTTAGATCAGTTACAGGCTGAAATAATACTATTTTGGAAATATTGGGTTAAATAAAAAATATTACGAAAATTAATTTTACCTGTTTGTTTTTCCTCTGAAATTGTGGCTGCTAGAAAATGTGAAATGACTTTGGGTGACTGTATATTGGGTTGCATTGTATTTCTACTGGTCAGGGCTGATCTGTGCTTCTGATGCCGTTTAGTAGGACCCGGGGGCCCCAGGCACCTGCCCTCTTTTTTTTTTTTTTAAGTTCAAATAGTTTCTTCAGAGTTCAGTGTTCTTTTTTCTTTTTTTCTTTTTTTTTTTAAGATTTTGTTTACCTATTTATTTGTCAGAAAGAGAGAGAGAGAAAGCACAGAAGCAGGCAGAGAGGCAGGCAGAGGTGGAGAGAGAGGCAGGCTCCCTGCCGAGCAAGGAGCCCAATGCGGGACTAGATCCCAGGACTCTGGGATCGTGACCTGAGCCGAAGGCAGTGGCTTAACCCACTGAGCCACCTAGGTGTCCCCACAGCACCTGCCCTCTTAACAGCCCTTCCAGAGACTCCCATGCTGGGGGTGGGGCACCTTGCTTCCAGGAATTCTGCTGAAAGATCCCTGTGGCTACCAGCTGCTGGGAGGAGGTTGGAGTGAGGGGTGTAGGCCTGGAGGCAGCCAGGCTGCTAGTGGCATCCAGATGCGGAAAGAGGCTGACTCAGGCAGTGGTGGTGGGGGAGACGCCCTAAAAGCTAGGTAACTGTCTTCTGAGAGCTTCCTTTCAGGAGCCCTCCCAGAGGCCTCTGCCCTGGTCTGGCTGCAGGACCTGGGGTCAGGCGGGGAGCTGGCATGAGTGCCGGGCATGGCCCCCCACATCATGGGCAGTAGACACAGGGCAGTGCTCTGGGGGAATGAATGCAGACTGGAAACCACCCTCTGGGGATTAACCCCGCACCCACCGCGGAGACCACAGAAATAACCCCTGGTGCAGAAAAGAGCCCAAGTTGGCCACCCGTTTGTCTTCATCCTGGGACGAGGGCCAGGAGCTAATGGGAAGAGCTTCGGAGTAGTAGGGAGGCACTTGCCTCTGACTCGCCTCCCCACCCCAGGCAGCACCTGCGTCATGTATGTGCGGCTGAGGTTTTGCTCTTGTTTACACTAAACTTTCTTTGGGGGTGGACATGCTGGCTTTTGAGGGAGGATTTGGAGAAGACCGAGGGACAGGGCCTCTCACTGGGGAAGCCGGTCGTGGTTGTGCATGGAGCAGAGCCCTCCCCCGTCCTGTGCCCAGACACTCTGCAGACCCGACACCCTCCGGGCGGCGGTGCCCAGGCAGGCCCGCCAAGCCTACCTTCACGATGTCCTCGTTGATGTTCTTAGGGTCTCGGTTCACCAGGTCGATCTCCTTGCAGTGGATGTCCTTGACAATCTGGGCCTCCAGGTCCGTGTGCTCTTCGGCCATCATCTTGGAGCGGGGGGACTGCAGGGGGAGATCCGAGCCGTGTGGCCAGTGGGGCTGGAAAGACTTGGGGCAGGGACACAGTTCAGTGTCCCCAGACTTGTGTCCCTGCAGGCTAACCAGGCCCCACCCAGCATGCCAGCTGACAGCTGTCCCACATAACTTCAGCCTCCCTCTCGCTAAAGCCTCTGTGGCAGGCCTCCAAGCTAAAATTAAGACTGGAGCTCTGCTGGAAGGCCCAGCACTCCTTACAGGGGCTGCTGAGGGCGCCGGGCCTCACCCGAGAGAGAGCAGAGGCTTTGGGGTCTGTGGGCCACCACAGGATGGCTGGGCTGTTGGTGCAGGCCCTGGAATTTGGCCGCTCTGGGCGGGGCGGGGGGGTTGGTCCCCAGCTCGGCCCCTTGCGGGCTGGGAGCTTCGGCACAACTCACCTCTCTGGCCCACCACACTCCCACCTGGGGAATGGGGCCTCGCTAAAAACAGTCAAGGGCTCTGCCTGCCCTCCTGGAGAGGAGGAGATGAGTTCGCGTGTGGGAAGGGGCTTGAGGAAATGAAATGCTGTCTGGTAGGGATTCTCACTGGAGCGGTTAGTACCTGGCCCTGCCGTTTGGGGGCCAGGAGCAGGGCTGAGTCTTTGCCACTTCCGGGGTTTCCCTGGGAGGGGAGTTGATGGACCATGGGAGGAGACAGAGAAGCAGACCACTGATGGGGCTGCCCACCCTCCCCTGCCTTCTTGATGCCACGTGGAGGGCACATGAAATCCATGTTTGTGCTGCCCTTTGCTCTGCCCCAAGTGACCGTTTCCGGGGTGCCCATGGGCCCCAGACACTGCACGGGTGTCAGTGGGATGTTCCTCTCCAAGGTGTCTGCTCGGTTTCCCTGGGTCCTCGAGCATCACGCAAGGTCCCTGAGCAAGACTCTGGGTCCCTACGTGCCAGGGTCTGTGCACCCATTCACCCAGCCTCCCACTCATTCATTCAAGATTTGCTAACAGCTGGGGACAAAAAGACTAATCAGGCTCTGTTCCTGCCCAGAGGAGTGCCTAGTCTGTGGGGACAGACCCATTAAAAAATAAGTAATTGTGATAGGGTGTGGCAAGTGTTACAGCTCAGAGATATTTTACAAAGAACTTGCCTTAAGAGGTCCACAGGCAGAAATAGCTTACTCCGAGGCCATCAGGGAAGGCTTCCTAGGGGAAGTGTCTTTAGAGTTAGGTGTTGAAGGGCAAGCAGGAGGTTATTACCTAGAACATTTCAGGTGGAAAGACCATAGGTGTCAGGGGACGGTTGTGAACTAGGATGCTGAGAAGTGTGCAGTGTCCAGGGCGTGGTTATCTGATGTGAGTGAGGCAGGACATAAGGCTCGGCTTGGGCCTGGGTGGGAAGGATCCCAAATATCATATTAAAGAGTATGGGTTGTTGTTTTTTTTTAAAAAAGATTTTATTTATTCAAGAGAGAGCATGAGCTGTGGTGGGTGGAGGAGGTACACCGGGAGAGAGGGAGAAGGGGCACAGGGAGAGGGAGAGGAGAAGCACAGGAAGAGGGGGGTAGAGGGGCACGGGGAAAGGGGCTTGATCCCAGGACCCTGAGACCATGACCTGAGCTGAAGGCAGATGCTTAACCATCTGCTTAACTGACTGAGCCCCCCAGGCACCCCCTAAAGAGTATGGATTTTATGGAGGTATTGGGAAGCCATTGGAGACTTCAGCGCAGCAGAGGATCTATCGGGGAGATCACTGGTGGTTAGAGCTTGAGTGAATTTGAGGCAGAAAGACAGTCAAAAAGCTCAAGGCAAAAAGCTGGGCTCTGTTCGTAATTTTGCTTGGCTACTATCTAATAAAATGCAAAATACTTGTGCCTGGTACAAGGTAGGGGCTTTCCCCCTTGTCTCACATAATACAAATAGATAGTTCACAACTACTGTGGGAGCTCTATTATGCCATCAGGCTCCCAGACCACCATCTTTCTGTTCTGCTAGTCTTTTTTTTTTTAAATTTATTTATTTGTCAGAGAGAGAGGGAGAGAGAGAGAGAGAGCGAGCACAGGCAGACAGAGTGGCAGGCAGAGGCAGAGGGAGAAGCAGGCTCCCCGCCAAGCAAGGAGCCCGATGTGGGACTCGATCCCAGGACGCTGGGATCATGACCTGAGCTGAAGGCAGCCGCTTAACCAACTGAGCCACCCAGGCATCCCTGTTCTGCTATTCCTATAGCCACCTCATAGGCACAAGGGGCTGCTGCTCTTCTAGCCATCAGATGAAAGAGGAAAAGGGGGCAAGGGTGCACCAGGAAAAGGTATCTGCCAGCTAAGTCAGCTCCATCAGATAGCTTTCCCCGGGGTCCCTCTTGATGAGTTTTGTTTGTCATTGGCCATCCCTCTTGGCCAACGAGGCTAGGTTTGTCACAGAGCACATTGGTAGCCCCACAGTGTCACTAGGGATAAATGGTAGGCAACTAGCAAACTCCATTCCTAACTCTCTTAGGACTTACCCATTGGTTTTTTCCTTCACCCTCTGCCTGGGTCCCCAGGTCTTGGGACTCTCAACCTTCTCCTATGAAGAGTCGAGATGAAGAAAGCGTTGTTGTCTGTGTTCACGTGGGATATGGCAGGGGTCTGAGTCTGAGCTTGAGTTGTGTCCCCTGTGGGACCAGATATGTCTGGGAAAGAGCCATGGAAGTTGGGGCAGTAGTAATTCACAACAGACGGAGGAGGAGCTGTCTGGAGGAGGCCCATGGTAAAGGAGAAGTCATGGTCACAGATAGTGATGACTGTGGACGACTGTGTTTTTTCAAAGATGGCCACATCTATGCTCTTATAGGAGGACTGACTCTCT
Source organism: Mellivora capensis (assembly GCA_004024625.1). Classification (NCBI taxonomy): domain Eukaryota; kingdom Metazoa; phylum Chordata; class Mammalia; order Carnivora; family Mustelidae; genus Mellivora; species Mellivora capensis. Next base: position 83,627 of record PISX010006816.1, read on the forward strand.
TCCACTCAGTGGGGTCTGTGCTCTTCCCTTTTCATCTGGGTAGGGGCTTAGACTCTTCTGACCTAGAGAACACAGCAGAACTGATGCTCTGGGAATTTTGGGCCAGGCCATAGGAAGGATACAGCTTGCCAGCTCTCCACTCTCCCTCTCCGGACTCCTGCCCTGGGAAATCAGCTGGGGGCTGAGGAAGACCATAGGAGTCCATGTGGAGAGACCACGTGTGAAGGGTCTACGGCCCCCCGCTAACAGCGGACACTAGTTGTCTGACGGCAGTGGATGAGGCCAGTCCCTGGGCTTCAAGTCACCCCAAACCTCCACAGCCTCCCCCAGATGTCGTGGGGCAGACACGCTGCTCTGCGTCTTATCTCAATATCGAAACCACAGAGACCTCAAACATACCTTTTTGATGACCTTGGACCTGAGGGTAGCTAGCTCGCAGTCCCAGTGAGTGCGAACAGCAGGAACAGCTGGTTTTGTTTGTCGAGGTTCCCTACACGCTGGTGCTTTGCGAAGGGACCCTCGGTGTGCCTGAGCTGTCCCATTGGTCCTGTGAAAGGGTGGCCTCCTCGAGATGGCAGTCGATGCTGAGGAGGCTGTAGGGCAGCTAAAACACATTTTGGGTGTTGGAGGAAGGAGATGCCGTGGCCTGAGGTGATGAGGGAGTAATTTCTGAAGGCGGTGTTGCAGCGGGACCAGAAGGATGAGTGGAATTAGGCAGAGTGGGAAGGGCCACGTGCCAGTGGTGGAGAAAGTGCCGTCTCTCATTTCATTCTGACGATCCTGTTTCCAAAGGCGATGTAGTAGGAAGAGCCTTTAACTCAGGAACTGTTAGAAACTCGGGCCTGAGGTTTTCTCCTGGCCCCATCACTGGCCAGTTTCGTGATTTCGAGTCGGCGATTGACCTTCCCTGTTCCCACCTGTCCTCTGTGGATGGCCATCCTCACCCAAAACTCCATGCCTCACATGCAGGAACAGCCCTAACTGGGCACCTCCGGGCCCACGAACCCATGGAGGAGACGTTACGAAGAACATGCTGGAAGATGAAGCTTTTGAGGCAGCCCTGGGGCGATGCTCCTGACACGGGAGCACAGTAAAGGAGGCAGAGTGACTTTCCGAAGCCCATTTTGTGCCTGGAGTTTTGTGGAGGACGCTGCGTTCTTATTTTAAAGGCATTTTGTTGTTGCTGTTCAGCTTGTTCAGGGAGAGAGGGAAAAATCTTTGAAAATGGGACGTGTAGGAAGACATAAATCTGTGGAGTGAGAAAAGGGGAAGTAATAGGAAAGATGATAGAGACCGACTCGCCAGGAGAGTCATAGCACTACAGTCTGAAGACTCAGTTAACTGTCAGATTGAAGGCTGCGTTAACCAGCACGATTTATCGCTTATGCAGAAGTCTCCAGGAGAGGTGAGGCGAGGATGCGTAGAGAAGGAAACCTTTCTGTTTTCTGTCAGAGTTTTGGATCTAGGCAGAGGACCTTTATTTTCTGTTTGCTACTTGGCTTTTGGAGTCTGCTTGTAGAAGACACATAATAGCATTCCAGAGCTGGAAGAGACCCAGTTTCTGCATTTTACAGATGAAGAGTGTTGGTTGCTGGAGGGGAGGACTAAGGATTTGGAGAGAGAAGAAGAAACTCCTCTATATAACGAAGATAAGGACACTATCCCCTCTTACCAGATTTTGGTACCTGATTCCTACCAGAGATTTTGGAGATTTTTAGTATGTTTTTCCAAAAGGGTGATGTGATCTCAGAATACATTAGTAAAGTTATACCATCCAGAACGATGGAGGTGACTTATCTACTCAACTCTGTGCTGGTCAGACTACAGTGGGAGCCTGGTACACCAGGGGTCCAGGCTCCAAAAGAGGTTTTGGGAAACTAGATCCTGTCTAAATAGGGTAAAAGATGGTACAAGAGCTGGAAGCATGTCTCATGAGAAATAAAACAATGTCAAGTTGAAGGAGAGAAGACTGAAGGGGAAGAACAGAAGAACCTTATGCAAATCCATGAAAGCTTAAGGGATGAGATTTATTCTGAGTGGTCCCAAGGATCTGTGAGTAAGCAGCAGACTTCATTCAACCCAGTGCCCGGCTCTCTGTAGGCATGTTGATAATGGGATTCCTGTCAAGAGTATGGGAAAGAATGGACTCTCATTTGTCTACAAGTCTACTAGGCTGCTTCAGAAAGGAGTGAGCTTCCCAAGGCTGGAATTGTTCAGGCAGAGGGTGAAAGGGAGTCAAGGGTTGGAAAAGTAGGCAAACTCTGGGGCCAGATAATAAATATTCTGGGTAGGACCAGCTACATAATTTCCAGGAGCCACTGAAAAACAAAAATGCGGGACCCTTTGCTGAAAATAATGATGAATTCCAAGATGGTGGCGGCAGAGAATTAAACTAAGCTTGTGGCATCTTCTAAGACCAGGCCTCATGGGTTGCAGGCCCATGAAATTGCCCCTGGTTTGGGGCCCTTCAGGCCATGTTGTCTCTGTCACAGTGATTCAGGTCTATGTTTGTAGCACAAAAGCAGCCACAGACCATATGGAAATCAAGGGGCATGGCTGTGTGTTGGTAAGACTTTATGTATAAAAACAAGTGGCAACCAGATTTGGGCCCATGGGCTGTAGTTTGCTAACTCTGCTGTAGGGCGCTGAGAGGCTCTCAAGAGCTACAGCAGGAAGGTGCCACGCCCGAGCCTCTGCCCTCCATTGACTCACCACAGAGTTGCTCTCCTGCCTTCTTTTTCCACCCCAGGAAGACTGTACCTCTGCCTTGAGTCCCACACCTCACTGGGATTCCTTGAGTCCTGATCTCCCTTTCCGTCAGGGGATGAGAATAAGGAAATGGGCCCCAAGTCTCCATATTCCTTGCTAGGCTCATTGCCCAAACTGGGGAGACTGGCCCCTGGTGAGCGTTGCTCAGGCGGTGTCCGCTTTGCCTCCCAGGAGAGAGAAAAGGAGTGGAATGTTCGCCAGCCTCAAGGACACACAGCAACACTGTTCAGAAACCACACTGGAGCAGGCTCCAGCGCAGGGGCTGTGTGTGTGCCTGTGGATGAGACTAGTGTTTGCTGGTTTTTTTCCAGACCCAGAGGAGGCCTTGCTCTCTGAGAACAGCATGAGCTCTGTGTTCGGCACGACTTCGTTATATGCAGAGACCTGATGCCTGGAAGGGGTTCTGCAGGCAGCAGGCTGGCATCTCGGCCTCTCTTTGAGCTGACCCGGCACCCCTGTCGATGTTCTCGAGACCGGGCGCCCTGCAGGTGATGTTTCTGTCGGAAGCCCTCTGCTGCGCTCACGGGGTGCGGGGTGGGGTGCGCAGCCTCCGTTCCTCCCTGTGTATCTCCTTAATCTCCCAGAGGGTCTTGGTCTGGTCTCTGCTTCAAAAAGAATGGGCTCCAATTTACTTCTGCCTGAGCTGCAGAGGCAAACTGCTCGCAGCGCCCTGGTGACTCAGAGAAGGTCCCCACGGCGTCAGCAGTGCCTTGTTTGACAACAGGTGGACTTCAGCTCCTCTGTGTCCACGGAAGGTTTCCCGGGACCATGCTTTCATGTCACACACACCGACTCAGTGCCGGTGTTGTTGCTGGGTTCAGCGGATGGGAAGCAGAGATGAACAGTGTGCTCTTCCAACCCACACTTAACTGGCGTGTGGCACGCCACGGATGCTGGAGCTGGGAGGCCAGGGTGGCCAAGGAGGAACCGAGGAGGCTCCCCCCGGGGAGAATGTCCCCGTCTTGTCCGGGCAGAGGCACTCCAGCTCCAGCAGGCCCCGCACAGTGTGGTGAATTACAGGGAGAGGGTGGGCGGGTCCTGGCCATGGGTGTTGGGCATCGCTTCTGGCTTCGAAGGACAACGGCAGGGAGCTAGGGCAGGGCAGCCAGAGCACATTCGGATGACTTGTTTTTGCAGGGAAGGAATTCTTGCTTTCCTCCCCAGGCTTCATAAAGGAAGGCCACATTTAGGAATAACATTGTGTACAGGTTGAACTGGTCCCCCTAAAAGATCAGCTGAGGTACTAACCCCCAGCCTTATTTAGAAAGAGGGTCTTTGTGGGCAATCCAATAAAGATGAGCTTATTAGACTAGGCACTCATTCCATATGACTGTGTCTTCATCAAAGGGGAGAATTTGGACCCAGACACAGACGCACACACAGGGAGAACATGATGTGAGGGCTGGAGGCAGACTGCCGCCAGCCAAGGCAACCCCAGCTGCTAGGAGAACCACCTGGAATCATTGCTCTTTCCCTACAGCCTTGGGAGGCTTGAGCTCAGACTTGAGCACAGCTTGAGCTCAGACTTGTAGCCTCCAGGACAGGGAGGTGATAAATGTCTGTTCTGTGAGCCACTCGGTGTGTGGTATGTCCTTACAGAAGCCTAGCAAACTGACATGCGCAGGAAGGACCCCCAACTTCTACCCACAGTCTTTTCCTTATGCCTGTGTAACGAAGGACCACAGCCTATTATAGAATCAGGCAAAAATTTCCCTTTTATGGTTCTGGAGGTCAGAGGTCCTAAAATCAGGGGTCAGCAGGCCAGCATTTTTTTTTTTTTTTAAGGAAGCCCTAGGGCAGAATTTACTTTCCTCCTTTTCCTAGCTCCTGAAGGCCACACATATTCTTTGGTTTGTGGCCCCTGTCTCCATCTTCAGAGTGCATCCCTTCAACATCTGTTCCAAACCAGGGTCTGTGTTCCAGCTCTAGCCTTCCCCCTGCCCTACCTGGCCACCCTGAGCCCCATACTTCTGATCTCCAGGGATCTTTTCCTTCTCTCCTGCCAGCATATGAGCTCCTAGATTCCTTTCGAGCCCATAGCATTAGGCTCTGTGGGAATTCTGGGACCCCACACGCCAGGGCAGTCTTTCCAGACAGCAGATGCTCATTGAGCAGAACCTCCTGGTCAGCCCAACCGCATTTAGCCCTCAGACGCTCCTTCCTTCCTTCTCTTTTTATATGCCTGTATTGCTTGCTGATGAAGAGCAGGCTGGGACTCCATAGAAGACAGGACTTTCCAACAGCCAGAACTTTCTGGCAATTGAGTAGGGTAGGCTACTGAGTTGGCTCACCCGCAGAATGCAGAATCCTATAGATCTTAAGATCGCAAGCTTGGGTTTGTGAGTCAAGTTGACCCAAGAAGATCCATCAGCTACAAGTTGCATGATCCCGAGCCTTAGTTTTCTTCCATGGGAGTTAGGAATGATGATAATCATAGGCTGGAATGAGGACAAGGTCAGGGTCACAAACTGACATGTCCTCCAGGTAGACAGACAGAGCAGGCCAGCTGAAAGAAGCACAGGGCCTGGGTGGTTGTCTGTCTTTTGACAAGAAACATACCCCTTTCCTTTTCACTGTAGGACCCCAGCTGGGCAAACACAAATGATGACACAAGGGGTGATTGGCCTCAGTGGGGAGACAGCGCAGAGTGTTAGGGACCTTGGAGAGCTGGGATGGCGCACGCTGCTGCCTCAGAGAGGACTGGTATGTGCAAACTTGGGGATGGTGCCCAGTGGCCCAGCCTGTGTGAGGAGGGACTGAGCGGGCCTAATCTGGGGTCCAGTCCTCATGGGCTCTGAAAAACCCCAATGCCCAGGCCATACCCCGGACTCATCATGGCAGTACCTCTGGGTTCAAACCTGTTATTGATCATTTTAAAACTACTCCTCTCCTCTCAGTGAAAGGAGAGGCAGTGGGGAGGAGGTCAGGGCCAGGGTGTCCCCTGGAGATTGGGGCCAGGGAGAGAGACTGAGGAAGAGAAGGGATAGGTGTTGGGGCCTGAGGGGGTGAGTGCCATCTGCTGGAGCAGTGTGACCCTTCCCCTTCATGATGCTTCTCATGCCCCAATGTGCCTGTTGTCAGGGGCTTTGGAGGAAGGGGCTGAGTTCAGGAGCAGCTTGACATGGCCTAAAATGACCACTGTGGCTAAGAAGCGCAGCTAATGTACTGAGGACCAGAGGCCAATATTCTTTTTTTTTTTTCCTCCAAAGATTTTATTTATTTATTTGACAGACAGAGAGGCAGGCAGAGAGAGAGGAGGAAGCAGGCTCCCCGCCGAGCAGAGAGCCCAGGACCCTGGGATCATGACCTGAGTGGAAGGCAGAGGCTTTAACCTGCTGAGCCACCCAGGCGCCCCCAGAGGCCAATATTCTTGAGCTGTTACTTAGTTGTGGTCAGCCTTTTACGGGAAACAGCACAACCTCCTTTTTCAGAACTCAGGCAAAAAGAGTTACAGAAGGTCCACTTACAAAGAGAAAGGGGCTTTGCAGACTGAGGATTGGGAAGCCAGCCTTTGGGGGTCATGGGGTAAGTGACTGGTGTCAGGTTAGAGGTGCGGGTTAGCTGCTGAGGATCCAAAATGGAACACGAAGTCCCAACCACTGCCAGTTTGGTAAACTCTAGCTTGCAATTCAACCCCAACTTAAAGGGAGACTGGAATGTGTAGGAAATGACTGTCAGGAATTAAATGGTGTTAAAAAGAAAAAAAAAAGAAAGAAAGAAAAAGAAAAGAAAAAAAAATGTCCTCCATCATCCCAGGAAAAACCGTTGTGGGAGCTTTAGTGAGATCGCCAAGCCGGAGCAGGAGCCAGGAATCTGTGGTTGCCTTTATCTGCTGGGCTGGAGCCACAGCCAGGTGAATAAAAGCCATTCTTATTGAAACAGAACTTTTGTGGTCTGTGATTGGTCTTCATTTTGCTCAGATGCACGAGGTCTTTGTTTGGCTCAGCTATGTGAGGATATCAGTGTACTATTTCATTCTTATATGCTAGAGAGCTGGCAAGGAGTTGTAGAGAGAAGTTTCCATTGCAGCTGACATGCATATTCCTGTCCACAGTTTCTTTGCGGGCCTTCCTGTAGGAAGAATTAATCTCCTGGGGGAGGGGGGAATAGGATCCCCTTTCGGCAGACCTTAATCTTATCCCCATTTAGTGAACCAGGCAAAGAGTGGTCTGGTGGGTTGGTTCTCTGGAGGCAAGGAAATTGGGGAAGAAGGAAGTGGTTGGAATGCAGGAAAGGGGCAGTGGGGTGTGATTTATAATAATCAATAAATATTTGGTCTTTTTTCTTGTGTCTGGTATAGAGCTCCTAAAACCCTTGGCATTTCCTAAGTGATAAAGGTGTCCTTGGTTGTGTCAATGAAGTGACTTTTGGAAAGCCCCTAGGTAAACCAAGGATGAGGACTGCTTGCAGGAGGACCAGCCATGTCATCAGAGGGCTGAAATTTTCAGTACTGTGTCCCAACACAGAATTCAGTCACTGATGGCCAATGATTTAATCATTCACACCTATGTAATGAAGCCTCCATAAAACCCCCAAAGGCTGGGATTTGGAGAGCTTCTGGGCTGGTGAACATGCAGACGTGCTAGAAGGGGGCTTGGAAGTTCCACGTCCTTTCCCCACACCCATGCACCATGCATCTCTTCTATCTGGCTGATCCTGAGTTATATCCTTTGATAATAAACTGGTGGTCTGGTCATGTTCCTCTGAGTTCTGTGAACTGTTCTAGCAAATTCATCCAACCCAAGAAGGGAATCCTGGGACCTCTGATCTATCGCTGGTTGGTGACAACCTGGACGTGTGATTGGCCTCTGAAGTGTGTGTGTGCAGGGGGTGGGAGGGAGTGGAAGTGGTTTCACGGGACCCCAGGTAGAGAGTGTCAGAAGCAGGTTGAACTGTAGGACACCAGTGGGTGTCAGAGAATTGCTTGGTGGTCTGGGGAAAATGCATACCCTGGAGGCAGGTATGGGGCATCTTGCCCTGGGGAGGTGCTGAGGAGAAAGTGGCTTTGGAGTGGGGGCAAGGGGACCAAAGGATGGGAGGGAGAAAGCTTTCAAAGTGAGAGAGGAGGATGGAACCAGAAAAGGAGAGAATTGCAGAGGGAAAAGCAGGAGCCTCCCAGGCTGCCCGAGGGCCAGCTTGGTGGAGTGGGGTGGGCTTATCTAAAGGGGATGGAAGAGAACAATCTTTTCCTTTAATAAAATCAGGTTACCCGAGGAGTTATTGAGCCTACAAGACCAAGTTTTCTGAGCATATGTTCTGAAAAATTAACTATAACAGCTCCTCCAGAGACCAAAAGGGAGTTTTAGAAGAAATTGATTCATGAGAAATGAATAAGAACTGGGAATAAGTTGTTCCATGAATTAAACTTTTTGGATAAGAGTGCGTGGCCCCCAGTCAGGGCTCTATAGGTATTTGTAGAGTGAATAAATGGAGGTAATTCCACACTGATTCATGCCTGGAAAGAACATAAGAGCAGAGATGCTAAGCCAGTAAATTCTACGAACGGAGGATGATGGAAAGAGTTTGTGCTTTGTTACATATGTTCATGTGAACTACAGGCTTAGGACCAGGCGTCTGTGGGCTTGTGAAAGTGGGTCCAGTTCCAATCAGGTTGAATGCTCTAGCAGGAGCGAAGCAGCTGATAGATAATCAAGGCGTTGCTTGCCTTGAGCTGTCTGGAAGCTCTCAGGCCTCTATTGTTATGCACATATCATGAGTCAAGTCAAAGCCAAGACAAGAAATACACATGGCTTTTGGCTGGATTCTGAGTGAGGAGGTCCCCCTTTATCCACAGGTCTGCCTTCTGTAGTTTCGGCTACCGGCAGTCAGCCAGGGTGGGACACAGAGGGTCCTCCTTTTGAGGCATGGTCAGAACAGTGGTACCTGACGGTATGTCCCAACACCTACATCATCCACCTCACCGAGCCTTATCATGTCAGCATCTTACCTTCTATCACCACCAGAAGGGGGAATACAGCGTCATTAGATATTTTGAAAGATCACAATCATACAACCTTATTTACAGCATATTGTTAAAATTGCTCTATTTTATTACTATTTTTTAAAAAGATTTTATTTATTTATTTGACAGACAGAGATCACAAGTAGGCAGTGAGTCAGGCAGAGAGAGAGGGGGAAGCAGGCTTCTTGCTGAGCAGGGAACCCAATGCGGGGCTCGATCCCAGGACCCTGGGATCATGACCTGAGCTGAAGGCAGAGGCTTCAACCCACTGAGCCACCCAGGCACCCCATATTTTATTACTATTTTTAATCCCTTACTGTGCCTGACTTATAAGTTAAACTCTCTCATATCTATGTATCTCTTTCTAGCTCTATCTGACATACTACTATCTGAGGTCTCAGGCATCCCCTGGGGGTCTTGGAATGTATCCACCTCGGATAAGGGGTGACTACTGTACTTTTGAACTGACATTCAAGGCCGTTATACTTCTATTTAACACAGGAAATCTCAAGATGCATGTTTTTGAGAAGATGAGATATAAATTAGACTGTATAAATTCAGATTCATCTGCTGTATACCCAGGGTGACCTTGAGCAAATGAATTAATCTCACCATGTCTCAGTTTCCTCCTCTGGAAAATGGGGTAATTATGTTTCCTAACTCCTGAGATTAAGTGAGTAAACACAGGAATTAATGCAAGGGAGGTACAACAGCGCTCAGCCCATGGTGAAGGCTTGGTATTTGAGTTGTTGTTGGTAATCAGTGGTAACAGTGTTTATTCAAATGGAGGGAGGGATAACATGTGTTAGTTTCTTGGGTTGAACCTGTGGACTCTGAGGATTACATACCAGGCACTGTGCTAGGCACATTGGATCCATTCTCGTTGGATCTCCTGCATAACTCTCAGAAAATGGTGGGAGCTGCTGAGGTTCAGAGAGGTGCAATACCACACCCAGGGTCACACTGTTGGGTCCATGGTCAAAGGAGTGAGACTGATACAAAGCAAAGGTCAAGCAAAGCTTTATTTCGCGCCAAGCATTGAGAATCAAACTGACCGGCCAGGGCTGTCTCTTGCAAAGAGGTGACCTCTCTCTGCCTTACAGACTAGCTTTTAAGGGCAAAGGCCATGTGGTTGGGTCTGGCCACGCACAGGTGACCAATGAGATTGTAACACAGAGAAAGCTGCACAGTCCTGCTAGGTCACACATAAGTGACCAATTGAATTACAATTTACCCTATAGTAGATATTTGAACCAGCCTATCACCTTGGTCAGAATTGGCGCCCAAAGGGCACCCAAAGGGCAGAGCCCATACTCCTTGCTAGCTAGGGAGACAGTATGTGCCCCCACCGAGTGGATACCTCCACCTGGCCTGACCCACCCTTGTATTTGGGCTTTGTTACCTGGGACTGGTTTCCGGGACTTGTTTTTAAGTAAGTTCTCTGGGGGGGGGGGGGGGGGCGGGCGCAGGGTCAGGATGGAGCTGCTCTGGCTATACAGGCCCTTACAACACAGCTGCTAAGCAGGGGTGCTGAGATTGGATCTCAGTGATGCCAAAGATTTCCCTTGGGCCACAGGATGGTTCTGAAAGAGAAAGAGAAGACCTGTGGTTTGCAACAAAAATGGTCTCTTGCTGGGGTGCCTGGGTGGCTCAGTCCGTTAAGTATCTGGCTCTTGATTTCGGCTTGGGTCACGATCTTGGGGTTGCGAGATCAAGCCCCGCATTGATATTCTCTCTTCTC
>PISX010006817.1:0-32145 GCA_004024625.1 Mellivora capensis
TAGAATTTCATACAGATATTTGGGGGAGAAGAAGAAACAGCACAAAGTAAAAGTAACATAAAGAGAAAGATGTAGTATTTCAAGGCAAAGCACTTCACCCAAAAAATATGTTTTTGTGACAGGCAAATCCACACAAAATTTATTAATTTGGGGCCAGCAATTCATTTGCAAAAACAGAGAAAATGTAATTCCACTTCTTTCCAAAATTGATGATTTATTCAAGAAAAGAGTATTGAATTCCAAGTTTATGTTTCTTCAATGAGAAGATAATTACAATTATTTATGGAGAATATTCATCCTGTCTTCGACACAAACAAAAGTCCAAGTTACTAGGAGGCCAATCCCTGCCAGCACACAGAAGTCTGGAAAAACACTGCTTTGCCATATGTTCAGATGCTGGCAAAATGAACTTTCCTTGTCAGATACTGTCTTACAGTAGTGACTTTTCAGCACTTCCCTGACACACTGTTGTTGCCCTTGCCATGCAAATAACTTTGATTCTGCTATACTGATGAACCAGTACCAGCTGTGTTATTTAGGCTGCATGTTTCCCTGCTTTTAATTATTTCATGGCACTAACATCATTAATGGTTTATGCAGTAACCAAGACAAAGATTAAAAACTAAATTTCTCCCCTTGAAAACCAATTTGTTCATATAAATTTAGAGTTCATCTAAAGGCTGAATCTCTTGTGCCTTTTTGGTAGTCAACATGGATGATTCAGGACTTGGTCCTGAATGGGAAATGCAACGGCACGTTCTTACATTTTTCCCTTGACTAGCAGGCGTAATCCTTACCTAACACTGGTAAAACCCTTTGGTTCCTTTAGTACTAACAACCAGAGTAAGGCAAATAAAAATGAGTTTTAGAGATACTAATATTCATTACAAACTTGATAAAAAAATTAATAGATATAAGATACATGGTGTTCATGGCCAATAGTCTCTAATACAGAAGTAACTTTTAAAAAGAGATGTTGGGGTGCCTGGATGGCTCAGTGGGTTAAGCCTCTGCCTTCGGCTCAGGTCATGATCTCAAGGTCCTGGAATCGAGTCCCGCATCGGGCTCTCTGCTTGGCAGGGAGCCTGTTTCCTCCTCTCTCTCTCTCTCTGCCTGCCTCTTTGCCTACTTGTGATCTCTCTGTGTGTCAAATAAATAAATAATAAATAAAATCTTTAAAAATAAATATTTTTTTAAAAAGAGATGTTAACATGAGAAAAAAATCAATTTAAAGCTTTTAAGTTGAAGCAGACGATCCTGTGAGTCATAATCTCAGAAAAAAGAGAAAGACTTCATTTGGGGAAAATTCCAAGAATAGTAACTGAGTTAGGTACATGTGGACAGAAAGTAAGACGTTTTGACCTAATTGCAAGGAAAGGAATTAGAGCCTAGGAAGAAAGATTCTTCCCTTCTAACTTGGTCAGAACTGCCACAAAAGAGTTCCACTGCGATGTCAATTTGAAGATTCAGCTAGTGAGATGTGTAAGTGAGATGTTTGGTCAAAACGTTGGTATCACACTTTCCCAAGAATCCAAACACATTTTATATCCTGCGTTAATATTATTAGGATGACAATGATTTTGCTTACTGCTATTGTTACCTAGATTCACAATCTAAAATTCTGAATCATTCTCTTAATCCAGTAATCAGATCATTCTTCCTCAGCTCTCCAATCTACTCCTTCCCCCACTGCTGGACTGGACTCCTGATCTCCTAGCCCAGGAAATGACTTCGGGAGCCTAGACCAGGAATTGCAAATAGGTTTCATTCCATGTGCCAAATCTATTTTTGCTAGTGGCTACTAAAATGTAAAGCCTTGTTTTGGCTTGGGGGAAAGAATGCTTTTATGAGTTAGTATTGTCTACTGCAGACTCAAAAAATCTGATACGGCACATGTCCTGAGTTTCTGCCAACCCTGGCATAAACTACAAAAACAGTATTCCTTTTGTCGTTTTTCCATTAATTTCTCCCTGTTCCAATCTGTCCTAAATTGCTTAAATATCTTTCTTTAAAAATTATACCTACATCAACTTATGATTTCTAAAATTCTACTTGACTCTCATACCTATAAGATAAAATTCAAACTCCTTAATTTATTATGCACTTAAATTTCTTCATCTGGTCCCAAATGACTTAACACTACTCACCTATTTCCCGTCATTCCAACACATTCCGATGACATTGAACTTCTCAACTTTTCCTGAAAATTTTGTAAAACTCATGACTCATGATTTCTCCATTAGAACCTAAGCTTTCTGTGGGCAAAGTCTGCACTTATCTTTTTACAAAGACCTAAAATTGTACCAAGCAGAGAATAATTGGACTATAATTTTGAGCATAAAATGAATAAATTAAGAAATGAATAAATTAACATTTTCTGCTTTCTCCTTAGAATGTCTTTCTTCAACTGCCAAGGTCCTGCATACACTTCAAAACCCATCTCACAAGTCCTGCTTTCCAGGAAGATTTCCTTGACTCTTCAAAGCTAAGTTACCCACTTATTCCCCTGTGCTTCTGTATCCCTCTGTTCATTCCTGTTTTTAGCATTTAATATGCTTTTGTTCATTTTTCTTTTTTATGATTTATATACTGTGAAATGCTAAGATCTTAAGTATACTGTTCATCCAGTTTGGGCAAATGCATCAAACAACAAATATTTCCATCACCCTAGATAGTTTTTTCATACTCCTTCTTTGTCAACCCCTTTAAAGAAATGACTGATGATTTCAGACACCAGAGGTTACTATTTGCCTGTCCCAAATGTTTATATGAGTGGGAATGCACATGTATACTTGTGTACTTGTATCTCATTTCTTTCATTTAGCATAATATTAGAGATTTATTCATGTTTTTGTCTGCAGCAGTAGTCCCTTCTTTTTATTACTGAATAATATTCTATTGCATTGCTAAGCCATAATGCATCCTTTTCCAGTTGATGGGGATTTAGGTAGATTCTAGTCTGGCACTCTTATGAAGATAGCTACTATGTTGTATTTTAAATGATCTCTTCGCTATAAGATCCTTACTTTGCACAATGAAATCATCAAGAGAAGATGCTTGGTGATGATTATTTTGAAACTGTATACGTAGAGTAGTCCTTGGTATCTAATACTTGATCAGGAATAATCCAATTGGAGTATAACTTGTGTCTCTCCAACCTGGATGTTTGTAGAATCTCTGCCAGTTGGCTCCTGATGTAGGTATCAGGAAGTGATAAATTATACCTCTTTGTGGCAAACTACTATATTCCATTTACTTCCTATGGTTCCTTGAGCAATTTCCACACATTTTCTCCAAGCCTTGGTTTCCTCATCTACAGCATGAAGCTGTAGATATAGCACTGATCTGTTTGGCTTGATTTGAGGATTCCTTGAACTTTGTATGGAATTTAATAAGCTGAGACTCAACAAAGGTTAGTTGTTAATTTATTCTAATGTGTATCCTTCAAATATCTGACTAAGTCTCTTTCATAAAGAGTTGGAATTTGGAGATGGCTCCCTAAGAAATAGGGGAAAAGAGTAAAAAGCACCCAGAAGAGCCAACACAATTTAATGAAGAACAAAGTCAAAGGACTTACAGTATTCAACTTTAAGACTTAATAGGAAGCTACAGTAATCAAGACAGTGTCACAATGGCTAAATAATTGACAAATATATCAGTGAAACAGAAGATGAAGTGTAGAAACAGACTCACATAAATATAGTCAACTGATCTTTGACAAAGATCCAAAGGCAATACAATGAAGAAAAGACAGCCAGGGTATGTGGGTGGCTCAGTTGGTTGAGCCTCCAACTCTTGGTTTCACCTCAAGGTCATGATCTCAGGGATGGGAGATCCAGCCAAGGGTAAGGCTCTACATTCAGTGCAGAGTCTGCTTGAAATTCTCTCTCCCTCAGCCTCTGCCCCTCCCCCAGGTCATGCACACATGCTCTCTCTCAAATAAATAAATAAAATCTTAGAAATCTCAGTGGAAAAAAAGAAAAGACAGTCTTTTCAACAAATACTGCTGGAGCAACTAGACATCCAAATGCAAAAGAAAAATAATAATAATAATAATCTAGACAGACACTACACCCTCTTCACAGAAATTAACTCAAAATGGATCATAGACCTAAATGTAAAACTCAAAACTATAAAAACTCTTAGAAGATAATACAGGAAGAAATCTAGATGACCTTAGGCATGATGATGACTTTTTGGTATAAAACCAAAGGTACTATGGATGAAAGAAATAATTAATAAGCTGGACTTCATTAAAATTAAAAACTTCTGCCCTGTGAGAGATACTGTTGAGAGATTAAGAAGACAAGTCATAGATGGAAAGAAAATATCTGCAAAAGACCTAACTGATAAAAGATTATTATCCAAAATATACAAAGAACTCTTAAAGCTCAACAATAAGAAAAGGAAAAAACCTGATTAAAAAATGGGCAAAAGATATAAACAGATGCCTCATCAAAGAAGACATACAGATAGAAAGCAAGCATATGAAAAAAATGTTCCATATCATATGCAATTAGGAAAATGCAAATTAAAATAAGAAGATACCACTACACACTTATTAGAACGGCAGAAATTCAGTATGCTGACAACACCAAATGCTAGCAAGGATGTGGAACAACAGGAACTCTCATTCACTGCTGGCAGGAATGCAAAATGGTACAGCTTCTTAGGAAGACAGTTTGGCAGTTCCTTACAAAACTAAACATTCTCTTCCCATATGATCCAGCAGTTGTGCTCCTTGGTATTTACCCAAAGGAGGTGAAAACTTATGTCTACACAAAAACCTGCACACGGAAGTTTATAGCAGCTTTATTCAAAATAGCCAAAACTTGGAAGCAACCAAGATATCCTTCAGTAGGTGAGTGGATAATAAATTGTGGTAGACCCAGTGTTTAAATGAATGAGCTATTAAGCCATGAAAAGACCTGGAAGAACCTTGAATGCATATTATTAGGTGAAATAAGACAATCTGAAAAGGGCACACACTGTATGATTACAGACATATGAATATTCTGGAAAAGGCAAAATTATGGAGACAGTCGCTGTCATGAAGATCAGTTGCCAGGGGTGAGGAGGGGGAGAGGGAGAAGGGGTGGGAGGCAGGGCGGGAGGAATAGGTGAAGTACAGAGAATTTTTAGAGCAGCAAAACTACTCTTCATAATATTGTAATGGTAATATGTGTCATTATACATTTGTCAAAACCCACAGAATGTACACAAAGAGTGAATCTTAATGTAAATTATGGGCTTTGGATGATAATGGTATGTCAGCGTAGGTTCACCAGGCGTAACAAACACACCAGCTGGTGTGGGATTTTGATCACGGGGGAGGCTTATACATGTGTGAGGGCAGGGCATGTACGGAAAATCTGGACTTTTGCTCCATATAGCCACAAACCTAAAATTCATCTTAAAAATAAAGTTTATTTAAAAGAAAAAAAAAAGTTAAAGTGAGTGAAAGCCTTGTTTCCTTGTGTAACCACTATGGAAAATCATTTAAGTGGACCAAAAACCAGCACAAGACATTTTATTGTAAGGTAACCCAGGCCAATTAGAATTTAAAAAATCTCTTATGTCTCTTTTAATTGTGTGTATTTCTAAAAATACTTCTTTGTATTTTAGAACTCACATTGAAAAATAAAAACTTGCCAAGGCTATAAACCATTCATGTCTACTAATCTTTTTTTTAAAAAACAAAGACTTTCCACCATAAAACAATTACAAAGGATTACAAAGGATTAATAGAACCACAGTGTAAAGATGCACAGCTCTTGCAATGTAAACTGGGGCAGCTACTGTGAAAAACAATGTAGGTTCCTCAAAAAATTAAAGATGGCACTACCTTACGATTCACTAATTGCACTACTGGGTATTTACCTATAGAAGATGAAAACACTAATTCAAAAGGATACATGCACTATGTTTTCTGCATTATTTATAATAGCCAAGATATGGAAGCGGTGCAAGTATCCATAGATTGATGAATAGATAAAGATCGTATACACATTCAAAGGAATATTATTTAACCATAAAAAAGAATGAAATCTTGCCATTTGAAATGACATGGATGGAACTAGAGAGTATAATGGGAAGAGAAATAAGCCAGTCAGCGAAAGACAAATACCATATTTCACTCATATGTATAACTTAAGAAGCAAAACAAATGAACAAAGAAAAAAAAGAGAGAGACAAACAAAAAACAGACTCTTAACTATAGAGAACAAACAGATGGTTACCAGAGGGGAGGCAGGTGGGCTGATGGGTAAGATAGGTGATGGGGTTAAAGAGAGCACTTATTACAATGAGCAGTGGGTGATGTACGGAAGTGCTGAATTACTATATTGTACACCTGAAACTAGGATTACACTGTATGTTAACTACCTGGAATTAAAGTAAAAACTTTAAAAATGAATAAAAATTAAAATAAATACACAGCTCTCAAAATAAGGCAACTTTCTAGGGTCAGGTGAGCAATGGGCCATTGAGACTTGAAACAGAAACCTCTACATAAAAACAAAACCCTAGGGGCACCTGGGTGGCTCAGTGGGTTAAGCCTCTGCCTTCAGCTCAGGTCATGATTCCAGAGTCCTGGGATCGAGCCCCGCAATGGGCTCTCTGCCTGCCTCTCTGCCTACTTGTGATCTGTCAAATAAATAAATTAAAAAAAAAAAAGAACCTCAAAACAAGGTGAATACATGTAGTAAAAAAAATGAAATAGGAAAAAATCTGCCCATTTGAAAACAGGGATGACAAGGTGACTTGTCTTATTTTTATTTATCTCTTTATTGAGAAAAAAAAGGGCTCACCTTTGAGAAAACAAGGAAGAAAAACTGATAGAGCTATTAAGATTTAAGAAATATGATGAATTCCAAAGAGGATAATTTTGTTTTTTTTAAAAATCCACTCTGGAATACATCTCCGTTAAACTGCTGATATCCACAGACTGACCACCTTAACAAGTAGCCAGAAAGACAAAACAGATTATTTTTAAATACCAGCTATTTGTCCAACTACAAAGTTATCCGTAATCACAAAACCAGAAGACAGTAGAATAGTTGCATGGCTCTAGCTGTAAATACATATTAATGTAGGACTGTATACTCAGGTAAATTATCATTCAAGAATGAATTTTGAAACAAAAACCAAAAGCATTTACTACCCTTATTAAGGGAACTTAAAGGAAGTACTTTAAATTCAAGAAAATTATTAGACATTTTTAGAAAGGAAATACTAAAATTATAAGCAAAATTTATTTGTAACATTAGAGATTTTTTTAGCAATTTTTCCCAAAGCACTTCCTAATAGATAAGTCAGATCCTTAAGGTGTCAATACTAAGGAGTTTTTACCCCTAATATTTAAGAGGAAAGAGAAGTATGGAACAATTAAAAGATAAACACCAAAATTAAGAATTCCTATTCTATTAAGAATTCTAATTCCTATGTTCCTATATCTAGGAACATAGATATTTTGTCTATTAAAAATAATTCCATTTGTCTATGAAAGTAAGGCTGCTGTGAATATTCTCTTCATATTTTTAGTATATCCATGCATTTATTTCTTTTGGACATATAACTAAGAGTAGAAATGTGTAGTTACAGAGTATATTTATGTTCACGTTGCACGACTTCCAGTATTTAAGAAATCATCACAAATTTCTAGAAGGCCTGGAATCATAAATCAAGATGAGCTCATTTTAAAAGACCCTTAACTTGGGTATCTACCTCCAACACACACTGATCTTTGATGCTATGCCTTTACTTAATTCTATAATGTCATGATGTATATTAAACCTATTATATGAAAATAAGCTTTTATTTGTTGGGTGCTTCCTATTGTATCCCAGACTGTGCTAAATGTTTCACATATATTACACCTTTTAATCTTCTTAAGAGTCACCTATCATTCTCATTTCACAGGGGGGGCATTTGGGGCTCAGATAAATTAATACATTCTCCAAGGTCATGTATAGAGACCACGGAATGCACCGCAAGGGAATAAATAATGAATATGGTGCAGAATGGAGAAGTCTAGGATCAGGGCATCTCTGGAAAAACTAGCCTCACTAAACACAGAGGCACATATGAATCACAATGTTTATAAAATATCAAGTGTGCTAAGACAGACATTATATTCTAATAAAGAGCTCTCAAAATAGTGTAACTTAAATAAATAGAAATGCATTTCCCTCACATCTAACAGTCAGTGGGTTGGTCAGCGCAATAGTTTTGCCATCAGAAACAGGTGACAAGGATTCTCTAAACTTCACTGGTTGCCAGCCAGAAGTAAAAGTGAAAGACAAAGTCTAAGAAACAAGTTGCACTCTTTGCAGCATTGGTCCAAACTTAATCATAGGACCACACTGACAAAGAAAGCTAGAAAACGTAGTCAGCAAATTGGTCAAATGCAGTCAGGTATCCTGCTGAAAGTCAGATGGTTCCATTTTAAAAAGAAAAAGAAAAAAAAAACAATGAATATGAAAAAATGGAAACCTCTGTCTCATTTACTAGTCAGATTTGACAGAAACAGGACATGTACCAAGATTAAACAAGGAAACAACCAGAAAAGCAGTGGTGAAAAGTCCAGTTGGGGGATGCTCAAATGCCCATCTGAGGAAAGTGACCTCATATGGTAGCTAATGAGAAGCCTTTTTAAGAATAAATATTTTTTTAAATAGAGCACAGAATCAAAATGCACATATCATAAATATACAGCCTGCTAAATTTGTATAAACGTACCCATGTCAGAATCACTCAGCTCAAACTTAAGTTTCAGCTCTCCCACCAACATTTTGATGCCCTTCCCAATCACCAACCTTGTTCACCTCCCTGAAGATAACCACGACCTAACTTCTCTAAATAGATTCGTGTTACCTATCTTATCATGCCATTACGTTAGTGGGATTCAAATATATAGTATGCAGCAGGATTTTTTAATGTTTTACTGCTGCACAGTATTCCACTACAGAACATGCCATAAATTTTTATTGAAATTTAACTAATTAATATATATAGAATATTATTAGTTTTAGAGGTAGAGTTCAGTGATTCATCAGTCTTACATAACAGCCAGTGCTAATTACATCCTATGTTCTCCTTAATGCCCATTACCCAGGTCCCCCATTCCCACATCCCCCTCCCTTCCAGCAACCCTCATTTTGTTTTCTACAGCAGAGAGTCTCTCATGGTTTGTCTCCCTGATTTCATCTTGTTTAATTTTTCCCTCCCTTCCCCTATGCTCTTCTGTTTTGTTTCTTAAATTCCACATATGGATGAAATCATATGATTATTGTCTTTCTCTGATTGACTTATTTCGCTTAGAATAATACCCTCTAGTTCCATCCACAGCGTTGCAAAAGGCAAGCTTTCATTTTTTGATGGCTGCATAATACTCTACTGTATACACATATCACACCCTCTTTATCCATTCATCTGATGATGGACATCTGGGCTCTTTGCATAGTTCAGCTAATTGTGGACATTGCTGCTATAAACATTGGGGTGCAGGTGCCCCTTTGGATCATTACCTTTGTATCTTTGGATACAAAGTGCAATTGCTGGTCATAGAGTAGTAGTGCAATTGCTGTTCATAGAGTAGCTCTATTTTCAACTTTTTGAGGAGCCTCCATACAGTTTTCCAGGGTGCCTGTACCAGCTTGCATTCCTACCAACAGACAGGGTTCCCCTTTCTTGGGAAAATGCCGTAATTTATTTAACCATTGTGTTCAAGATAAACATTAGAGTTGTTTCCAGTTTTCAGCCATTAAAAATAATTCTGCTATAACAGCTTCCTTGTGTTTTTGGTACATCCATTATTCATTTGTTTTGGCTATATACCAGAGGAGTAGAATTTCTTCATAGAATATACTTATGTTCCACTTCTGTAGCTCATGCTAAATAGTTCTTCCCAAGTAGCTGTATCATTTATTCTTCCTCTGGCAGTATAGGAGCATTCCAATCGAGCTACATTCTCACCAACACATGGGAATATCATTCTTTTTCATTGTAGCCATTCTGGCCATTGTGATTTTCATGTGTCTGCTGACTACCTAGTAGTTTTAATTTTATTTGTCTGATGACTACTGAGGTTGAGGACCCTTTCTTAAATTTATTAGTCATTTGGAGAATAATTCTTGTTGAGTATCTCTCTTAACTGCCTATCATCTTTTTATTGGGTGGTCTTTTTAACTTATACGAGCTCTATAGATAGCCTGAATATGAATCCTTTGCCAGTTTGTAACTGTCTTCTCAGTGAACAGCTTTTGAATTTTTTGAATGAGAGAGTGGCAAGAATAGTTGCACGCTTTGAGAAAATTCATCTGCCATGAATATGAAAGAGTCAAGCAGAGAAATGTTAAAAGGATAATGTATATATTTCCTGATAATGTAGGTATATATACAATGAGATCCAAGTTTAGACAGAGGGCAACAATAATAAAAAGGAAAGGAAAAAGATGAGAGAGATACTTTATAAGGTTTGATTCATCTATTCACTATTGAGAAGACTTGAAAACAGATTAAGAAAAATATGGGATATGGGCCATTTATGAAGGACAATGAATACTTGATAAAATCCAGTCGATATTGATTGATGGAAACTTAGGAAAATGAAAGTTTGAATTACTGAAGAATGTTTACTTTGGAATTCATTTTTACTATAATGATCATACCAAGTAGCAGCATGGCCCAATTTCTCCCAACTTAGAGGCTTTTTTCATTCTTGCCATGATTAACAACTCCATATTCATTTTCCTTTCAAATCACTCCAGAAAAAATAAAATCACAGGGACGCCTGGGTGGTTCAGTGGGTTAAGCCTCTGCCTTCGGCTCAGGTAATGATCTCAGGGTCCTGGGATGAGCCCCACATCGGGCTCTCTGCTCAGCAGGGAGCCTGCTTCCCTTCCTCTCTCTCTGCCTGCCTCTCTGCCTACTTGTGATCTCTGTCAAATGAATAAATAAAATCTTTTTAAAAAATCCTTATTCAAACAAGACATCAAGTCCTCTGTCATTATCATCAGGGCCAACATCATCATCTAACATCTATTGAACACTTACTTACACTATATATTGTATGCATTATTTGATCCCTGTAAGCTCTGAAAATAAATATTACACTATTATTACTATTCTACAGCAGAAAGCTTAAGCAGTTTGCTCAAGTGACAGAGCTAATAAGTCATGGACCTTGAACATGAACCAAGGCAGCCTGATTCTAGAGCTTCTTTCTTACCTATTATTTTCTACATTCTCCTTGCCAGCTATCATGTATCATTGACAGTTATGGTCATAAATGAATAAGAACCATAACAATTAGGATCTAGTAGTGAGTACCTAGACGTGGAAAGTCCCATAGGGCATGGTGCACTCTAAGGACAGACATGAAATTGAGACCCAATCTGAGTGACTAAGACTATTGAAAATACCTCACGTCAGTTCACTTATCTCCCTCTCCACTTCTACCTAGCCCACTGTCATCACTAATCTTCCAATCACTAACACTTATATTATCTTTATTTGCTTTCCATCTCTAAACTATCACCTCCTCTAATTCATTCTCCATCCCACAGCCAGAATAATCTTTTTAAATTATAAAACAGCTCATACCACTCTTCTTAAAAACATTTCATGGCTTTCACTGCACACAGGATAAAACTCCTTATTAGGGTCCATCAAATCCTATAAAGTCTGACCCCTCCTTCCCTTTCTACCCTAACCCTGCTCCCCACTTTCCTTCTCACCGTGCACATTGCTTTTTATGTCAATTCCCTGAATATAAGAAGCCCTTCTTTACCGGAAGGTTCTTGATGACTGCTAGTCTCTCTGCCTGACCTGTTCTTTCTCCATCAACTTCAATATTTGGCTTCTTCTCATCCTCATCTCAACACAAGAACTTTTCTTTATCATACAGCAGCCTGATTACTTCTGTAGCAGACTTTGTAGAGAGCTGCAATTTGATACTTAGTCATAAATGTAGTAATCTATCTTTTCTACTAGAATGAACCTACATGACAGTGTGCCTGGCAGATGCTAGATACCAATAAGAAATTTGATGAGATGAATGCAAGATCAATAAATGACTCCATGTTTCTTATCTTGGGAAACTGGGGGGATAGTAAGGCCACTATTGGAGATATGAAATACAGTAGGAGAAGCAACTTTTGAAAAGGAACATAGTTCAATGAGGGAGAAGTAGAATTTGAGATCCCTGAAGGAAAGACCAGTGGAAATGTCCATGATGTAGGTAGGTATGGCATCCAGAGAACAGTCTGGACAAGATAATGTAGATTTGGAAAACAAGAGAATAACAGGGCAGATGGAGCTATGGGTGTGAAAGAGAAGGCCCGAGAAAATAAGCCAAATGGATAAAGCAGAAGACCAACAGGCAATATAAAAGAAGAAAGAGGACAGATGGGGCACCTGGGTGGCCCAGTGGGCTAAGCCTCTGCTTTCTGCTCAGGTCATGATCCTGGTGTCCAAGGATGGAGCCCTGCCCCCATCAGGCTCCCTGCTCAGCAGGGAGTCTGCTTCTCCCTCTGACCCTACCCCTCTCCTCTTCTCTCTTCCCCCCCATCTTCTCCTCTCATGCTCTTGCTCTCTCACTCTCTCTCAAATAAATAAATAAAATCTTAAAAAAAAGAAAAAGGACAAATGAAAAGCATGAGGAAAAGCCTTTAAAGAGATCAGAGAATGCCAGCAGAAGGGGATAGATTTTCCAGGAAGATGAGAAGTTAAATCAAGAGGTTCAAATTCTTAGGAGAAGTTAATTAGGGTGACAAATGAAAGGGGGAATTCATGGTTAGTGTTTAGGAAATCCTGGTGACCTCTGGGAGAAGATGCAACCAAGTAGATTAGGACACTGAAGAAAATGTGTTTCAAATTAATAGCTTTACCTAGGGCTTGGGCTATATAAAAATCTTTTTTAGTGGCCTTGAAAACTCCATGACACAGAAAGTATGACAAGACTAAATTATTAAGTACTTCAACTATCAGCTTCAGGGAAGAAATAGTTATCCTGCATTGTTGGAATTTTCTAAAGAGGTAGTATTAAAGTCAGTTGAAAAGGCTAGTCTATTCAAAATTGCAGAACTATGTAAGGAAACTCATGATTATCAGTAGCAAAAGCTACCAGGGTGCTTTCAGAGAATGAAAGCTGTACCATATACACATTAAACAGAAAAGAAATTTGAGAAGCAAGGGGTTGAGACCAACAGCAGTTCACAGAGCCTGCCAGGGTATGCTTGGCAATTCAAGATCACAGATGCCTCAACTTGCTCTAATCAGGGAAAGTCCTTCTTGCTAAATGCATTCATGTCAGTTGTCAGCAGAGATGCATCCATGCACTAAATCTTGAACCTGAACTAAGTGTAAATATTCTAGGGTACTTAACTTACCTCCCACCCCAGTTCAAAGGCAGATCCATGCTAAAATAACCAACCCCACCCCCTGTGCAAACCCAAAAACTGATCTCAAACATGGATGGAATGGAGCCCAGAAATGAGACATTTTAGCACTGGATTGGCATACAGACCGGGGGAAAAAAGAAAAAAACAGGGAAGGGGCTTCTGAACAGCTCATTCTTTCTCTATTATGTCCCCAGATATCCCAACACATAATTACTCCACTCATTTGTCAAAAAGTGGTTAACTTCAACAAAAGGATGTTCTTACATTATCCGTATACTATAAATGAGAAGTAGGAATTTCACATAGCCACTGCAATTAAAAAAAAATTTTTTTTAAATCTCTTTCTGTTGATAATTAGATTTTGTTCAGGGCAGTGTTCTGCCTAATAAGGTATTTGTCAACAGAAGAGGTGCATGGCAGACGTAGTACAAAGGGAGTCACTTTTCATCCTCCAGACCATTAACAGCAGAATACAGAAAATTCTGGGTGAAAAACCGAATAGAGAAAGACATGGTGGGGCAACCCCGGGTGAATTTTGGAAGTCAGCCGTCATACATCCTGTTTGTGGGAGGCGAGCAGAGGCAGGTGCCGGGTTAGAGTTCCTGGAGGAGAGCGCTGGGGCCAAGGAGGGCTCCGGGAGCGGCTGCTGCCAAGGCAGCGGCGGTACAGGTGAGGCGGCCTCGGCAGTCTCCATGGCAACACGGAGGGGTGGAGGTGAGAGGGGCGCCCCGCAGCCGCCCTGCGCGCGCCTCTCGCGACCTTGCGCCAGCTCCGGGCTGCTCCTGCAACCACACTCGCTCTCTCGCTCCAGCCTCCGCAGCGTCCCGGTCCGCAGCTCTGTTGCCCGGGCAACGGCCACGGCCCGTGTCCCTCTGGCGTTCCCTGCCCCCGGGTTCAGGAGCATGAGGGCTGGAGGAGAGCCAAGAACTCGACTAGCCCGGCTGGGCCCAGTGGTGCTCTCGGAAGCAGCAGGCGCCGGGGGCTGGAGACCAGCCGGGACCCGACAGCCGCCGGGGAGGAGGCTCAGCCGCCCTGCCCTCCCGGCACGTTGGAGAGGCATCTGCTTTCTCCTCCGGGCCTGAGGTGCTAGGATTGCAGGCCACCTTCCAAAAGTCCGAGAGAGCCCCATAGAAGCTTACCCCACCCCACGCTAGAGTCCAGCTGCCTTCCGGGCGGGGGGGGGGGGGCTCCCACTGGCTGTGGGCCGTCTGCCCCCATTCCCTGTGCTTCCCAGCCCCCTCCCGGCGCCCACCCTTCACGCCCACCTAGGCTTATGCCCAAGGACTAGGACACCGAGTACTCGCTCTTTTTCTCCTGCCCTTCCTTGGCTTTGGAGGAGCTACTCAGTAAAAGGTGGTTAGTGCAGCCAGGGACCCTAGGGGACCCCAGCCTTCTCCCAGGGTCAGCAGCTCCGCTTGCCGGGGCCTCCCATGGGAGAGGGGTGCCGGGGAGGGTTGCTGTCGGCAGTCAGAGTGCTGCCACCTCCCTCTAGGTAAACTGTCCATTAGAGGGACCTGTGACCAATGATTCAAAATTGCATGCATAAACTGATTTTTGCCCAGAGCTAAAAGAACTGAAATCATGTGTTTATTAACTGGAGCAAAGCGATCACAGGTGAAGGGTGCTCTTCTGGTAGCTAAATCAATGGGACTGTTGCCTTGATTTCAAAAGGCGCCATGATTTTAAAAGGGAAAATAATGATTGCTTAGGTGTAAAAAGAAGAAAAAAAAAACGAAGCTATTTTTATTTCTAGTTGAAAATTTCAGGACAGTTTTCTATAGTTTACAATATGGACCTGTTCTCTTCTTGAGCAATGGTATTTTATTGCTATAACCAGGACTTTTCATAATAGAAGTTTTTAGTATTACTTTTTAAGTAAGATCCACAAAATTTGAAAATGAATTTGTAAGCAATACATGTGTTGCTGAATATGCATTGTAGCACTGATTTTTCCAAACATTTTGGAGATGCTTGATGTATCAGTGTATCATTCAGTAATTGTTGGTTACTTAGCACTTAGGGCAAAGATAATCTGCAACTGGAGAAAATTCATAGGGAAATGAACAGCATTTGTCAATTAGATTTAATAGTTTGCTTAAGAAATTTTTAAGTGAGGGCGCCTGAGTGGCTCACTGGGTTAAAGCCTCTGCCTCCAGCTCAGGTCATGATCCCAGGGTCCTGGGATCGAGCCCCACATCGGGCTCTCTGCTCAGCAGGGAGCCTGCTTCCCTTCCTCTCTCTCTGACTGCCTCTCTGCCTACCTGTGATCTCTGACTGTCAAATGAATAAAATCTTTAAAAAAATTTAAGTGATATGTATATATGTATACATATTTGAATACTAAATAAATTCAATACTACAACATAGAAGATCTTTTTATTAGAGTTTTGAGATTAGATATATACCTTACAATGCAAACTGAAGTGTTATCTGATTGTTAGTTTAGGTATGTTCTGATATATTTGCACTGACTCAATTTTATAGGGCAGTTATTTCCAAAGATGATTTTTTAAATGATTTTTTTAATAAAGAAGTTCACTTTAGGGGCACCTGGGTGGGTCAGTGGGTTAAGCCTCAGGTCATGATCTCAGGGTCCTGGGATCGAGCCCTATATCAGGCTCCCTGCTTAACAGGGAGCCTGCTTCCCCCTCTTTCTCTGCCTACTTGTGATCTTTCTCTTTGTCAAATAAATAAATAAAATCTTTTTTTAAAAAGTTCACTTTAAATGTGATACATTAAGAGGTTAATAAAGACAATATAGCTTTAATCATCTTCCAAACTGTAAAGCTATTTCTATAATGGCAGAGATGTTTCTATCTCCCTGAGGATTTTATCCAGGCTCTCAAGTGCCAAATTAGCTCCTTTTTTATCCACATTGATTAATGACAAATGCATATTTCAATTGGGAGATAGAGTTCTATATAAGTCATAGAATGTATATGGACTAAAGTTTAATATCTCACTTTATGTCATCAGGATCTCACAGAAGAAGGCTCATGATCAGAGTATCCCACAGTCCAGTGGTAGAGTTTTAAAGGAATAGGAAGCAAACAGAAAAGATTTTGGCATGGTGGACTGCTGCTTTTGTCATCTGAAAAGGCCTAGCTGCTCACTCTATTATTTCACATGGTATGATTAGCCCTCAGCAGGTCTGGCATGCTTTCAGCTAGGTCTCAATCTTTGCATATTCAAGTATTGTTCCATTTTCTCAAGGTACAGTATATACTGGGGCATTTAAATATAGAATATAACACAGAGCTGCTAACTAAAACTTTCAAAATGAATAATTATCTGATCATTTAATATTAGTGCACATTAGAACTGAGGAAACTGGAAAAAAGTATATAAAGGAATGATTTGAAAGAAACATGTATCATATACTCACTATGTAATTTTTGTTAATAGATGTCTCTAGATAATAGAACCAGAGGTTATTTTTTCTTTCTTTTGCTTTACTTTTCAAGGAAATCTGTAAGTAGGTATTAATTGAATAATAATAAACATTAAATATTTTTAAATTGGGGCGCCTGGGTGGCTCAGTGGGTTAAGCCTCTGCCTTCAGCTCAGGTCATGATCTCAGGGTCCTGGGATCGAGTCCCGCATCGGGCTCTCTGCTCAGCAGAGAGCCTGCTTCCCTCTCTCTGCCTGTCTCTCTGCCTGCTTGTGATCTCCCTTTGTCAAATAAATAAATAAAATATTTAAAAAATATATTTTTAAATTGATAAATGCCTACACTTTTAAAAGCACAAGTTGTTGTTTTTTTTTAATCTATTAGTTGTGACAAACAATGCTATACCTTTTCAACGTCTAAAATCTTTCTAGGAAATAAAAAAGTCGACTGAATGAAAATTTTCAAAATATGTCTTTCCAAGGGTTGGGAATGTTTCAGATATTCTTAACACAGAATACAGAGCCAGAGAAACTTGTATGTGCCTCTCTAGCTTACTCACTAAACAATGTTATATTAGAAGAAATTGTTACATTTAAAATATTCATTAACCTCACTATAAGACTGTCAAACTTCCAAAGCTTCGTATGATAGAAAGTTGACAGTTTTTATCCTCTGATCTATCAGAATATAACCACATTATGGCTTACCTGGGCCAGTAGATACCAACTAATTCACAAGTTGTAGTTAAAGTGTTTGACAGAAAGATATTAATAAAACAATAAAAACCCATAAAAATAGCCACCCTATAATTCCCACTCTAACAGGGCCGGCCAGTTGAGGAGATGGATCATACACCTAGATTTGAAGTAAACAGAGTCTGTCATAGGCAAGCCAGGAGGCATTGAAAGATGTTTGTCTTTTAATAGAAAGTAGATTACACAAAAAATTTGTATGTTCATTTCCCCACAGTCCCAATATCGGAGGTACGTCATCTAAACTTGGGCTAATGATAAAATCTAGAACTATAACAATATCCGCGAAAGAAACAGAACAATATTAACTAAAGCTTATACATTTGTAACAATCCAGTTGTTAGAGAACAGCTATGGAACAGTTGCATATAAAGTGCTGTTACACTTCAAGTCATCTTGGATTCTTACGCCTCCCACATATCCAATTACTTAGCATAACTATTAATCCATTCTTAAATTTGCTGACACTTACCTGTATCTCTTGCTCGGATTACTTATTCAATTTACTACTTGTTCTACTGGTTTCATTTTTGACACCTACGGTTTATTCTTCTCAGAGTATCCTAAAGTATCTTTA
Source organism: Mellivora capensis (assembly GCA_004024625.1). Lineage (NCBI taxonomy): Eukaryota > Metazoa > Chordata > Mammalia > Carnivora > Mustelidae > Mellivora > Mellivora capensis. Next base: position 18,124 of record PISX010006817.1, read on the forward strand.
TAAAATGAAAATCTGAGCCAACTTATTCTCTTTCTCTCCCTCATATGTATACACATCATAAATATATTATTGAGCATATACATAAGTATGAGAAACGCCCAAGGACCCAAAAATTAAGATTTAAAACAAAGAGCAAAACAAAAGCAGAGAAGTGAGTTATAACAGAAAAGTAAGCTTGGGCTTATCTGGAGGCAATTGCCTATACCAGGAACCTACAGCTTCCGGGGATTGAAGGGAGCCGGAGGAAGAAACTAAACCTTGGATTCTGGCAAAGTAGGGTAAATAAAGCTGATTTGTGAGTGCAAGGAATTAGAGGGCAAGGAATGATAGAGAAAACAAAAGACTGATGTGGGGCAATATCTTCATATCCAGAACTGGTAAAAGTCATTAATTCAGAAATTCAAGACTGTGTATTGTATTAGAAACCTAATTAGTTTTCCTATTTTTTAAAGATTTTATTTATTTATTTTTGTGACAGAGAAAGAGAAAGTGAGCAAGCATTAGCAGGGGAGGGGTAAAGGGAGAAGCAGGCTTCCCGCTGAGCAGGGAGCCAGATGCTGGACTCAATCCCAGGACCTAAGTGGAAGGCAGATGCTTAACTGACTAAGCTACCCAGGTGCCCAAGCCTAATTATTTTTAAATCTCCACTTAGATACATTATAGTGAATCTGTACAACACCATCGGAAGAGAAAGATTTAAACACCTTCAAAAAAGAGATCATCTACAAAGAAAGGACAATAGGAGTGACAGCACAATTCTCAACAGGATGGTGTGATGTAATATGGAAAATAAAAAGACTTTTTAAAAAAGGATTTAACAGGGGCACCTGGGTGGCTCAGTGGGCTAAAGCCTCTGCCTTCCGCTCAGGTCATGATCCTAGGGTCCTGGGATCGAGCCCCACATCGGGCTCTCTGCTCAGAAGGGAGCCTGCTTCCTCCTCTCTCTCTGCCTGCCTCTCTGCCTACTTGTGATCTCTCTCTGTCAAATAAATAAATAAAATCTTAAAAAAAAAAGAATTTAACAAGTTAAAATAACAGGTCTAAATAAAAATATTTTCAACTGGTAAATTAAGAAACTTAACCACTCACAGAACTTTAACTAAAGGAACTTCTAAAGCACTAATTTCAAGGAAGAAAACATGTCTCCAGAGTAAAAGCCTAACAGACTGGAACAATAAACATGTAAAGAAACTAGTGAATTTGAAGATGAGTGTAAAAGCAAAATGATCTATGAAATAAAGATAAATATACAGTATATGTAATATATAAATTAAAGAAATAATTATATAAAAGAAGGACAATAATACTGTCTACATTCTAGGGTTCAAGAGAAAAAAGACTATAAACCAACCCCTTGATAACAAAAGATTGTAATTCATGTCCAAGATGGAAGGCAGGAAGGTCCAGAGGTATAATTTAATAATTATGCATGGTCAAATGTAAACGGCAGTAACTAAGATAAATCTAGTGTATAAATTCCGAGTCACTAAAGGGGAAAGGTGAGTAAAAAAAATAATTTAAAATGTCAAGGTCAGTAGGAAAGAGAACAAAAGAGCGGTGTAAGAGACTCTTGGTCTCAGGAAACAAACTGAGTGTTGACCAGAGTGGAGGGGGTGGGAGGGATGGGGTGGCAGGATGATGGGCATGGGGGAGGGTGTGTGCTATGGTGAGTGCTATGAATTGTGTAAGACTAAGGATTCACAGACCTGTACCCCTGAAAACAAATAATACATTATATGTTAATAAAAAAATAAAAATAAAAATAAATTTTTTAAAAGAGCAAGGTAAATAGAAAACAAAAAAAATGAGATTTTGAGGCACCTGGGTGGCTCAGTCAGTTAAGGGTCTGCCTCTTGATTGTGGCTAAGGTCATGATCTCAGGGTCCTGGCATCCAGCCCAACATTGGGCTCTGTGCTCAGCAGGGAGACTGCTTGAGATTCTCTCTCCCTCTCCCTCCCTTTCTACTCCTCCCCCTGGCTCATGCTCTCTCTCTCTAAAATACAAATAAATCTTTTTTTAATGAGATGTTAAAATCTATAGACCTGTATGAATAATCATAATATCTTTTTAAATGAAGGCAAAGTATATTATCTGACATACAAGGCCAAAAGAATTCAATACTAACAGAATATACTACAAGAAATGTTACTGTCTTCCAGGCAGAAATGTCTTTCAGACAGAAGGAAATACCAGATGGAATTATGGATCTATGAAAAGGAGTAAAGATTACCACAAATGGTAACCACATGGGTAAACATATTAGAATAATTTTCTTACTATGTAAGTATCTTTACAGATCATTGATATCCGAACCAAATACATAATAATTTATCATTGGATTTATCACATATCTGTAGGAAAATATATAAAAATACCATGAAAGTCAGGAGGGGAAATTGAAAGTATACTATTATTAGCATCTCAAACTATACAAGTGGTATAATTCTTAAAGGTTGACTTTAATAAATTAAAGCTGTACACTATAAACTCTAAAAGCAACCCAATATGTAATTACTTCAAAAATGCAGAAAAAGGGTAAAGAGAACACGGAACAGATTGGACAAATGGAAAATAAACAGCACGATGATAAACTTAACCCTAAGCAAATTAAATATAAATGTTCTAGTGAACACCTAATTTAAAGGCAGATATGGATTAAAAAAACAAGACCCAGTTATATGCTACTTATAAGAAAAGCACTTTATATTTAAAGGCACAAATAGTTTTCAAGTAAAGGATGAAGAAAGATATACCATGTCAACACTGTGGGAGACGGGAGTGCAAGGTTGGTTTAACATTTCAAAACCAATGTCATCTACGATATCAACAAAAGAAAAAACCATATGTTCAGCCCAATAACACAGAAAAGGTACCTAAAAAATCCAACATCCATTCCTAATAAAAATTCTCAGAACAGTAGGAATTAAAGGAAACTTCTCCAACAGGATAAAGGACAACATTTAACTACACTTTATACTTAAGACACACCTAACAAAAATATATACTCATTAATACGAACTGCCAAAACATTCATGGTTTGGCCCTAGGAATTCTTTAACATTGTCTTTCACCAGTCTCCCTGTCTTATTCTACTCTAGCCATGCCATTCTTTTTCAATTCTTAATCAATTTTCTCCTATGCTTCTTAGCTTTTGTAGGTGCTGCTTCTTGCACTCCCCCCCACCACCCCGCCAATTTCTTCAGATCCCATCTGGCAGCTCTAAGGGAGAATCATTTCTTTGTCTTTTCCAGCTTTTAGAGGCCACCTGCTCTCCCAGCTCATGGCCTCTTCTTCCATCCTCAAAGTGCATCACTCCAACCTCTGCTTTTGTCCTCTGATCTCCTTCTTTACTTCTAGCCCTTCTCTCTCCCTCTTATAAATGCTCGGGATTAATTGGGCCCACCTGGAAATTCCAGAATAATCTTCCAGGCTTGTGATCTTTAATCACATCTTCAAAGTTCCTTTTGCCATGGTAACATATTCACAGATTCTGGAAATCTGGATGTGGACATCTTTTGGAAGCCATTTTTCTACCACTGTGCTCAAATATTTTTGTTGGATAAGAGAAGATAGGTTTTGTATTTTTCTAATATTTCAAGCTATTTTTAAGGCTCAGGGATCAAATAACTTTACTAGGAAAATACTAAAATTAACTTTTGTTAATTACAAACGTCATGAAAATGTGTTGTCTACATACTAAATATTAAAAGAAAAATTTCAAAATTATTCATTGATAGCCCATAAACTGTCAATGACCGCTGGAGATAAAGCCTGTCATCTCTGTAGCAGTGAAAATGGTTATTATTCTTGCTACATTTTCAGCTAATGCCCTACTCTATTAATCCAGTTTTAGATGTTTTTCCAAATTCATTTATTTGTCAGAGAGAGCGAGAGAGCATAAGCAGGGGGAGCAGCAGGCCTAGGGAGAAGCAGGCTCCCTGCTGAGCAAGGAGCCCAGCCCACTGCAGGACTTGATCTTAGGACTCTGGGATCCTGACCTGAGCTGTAGGCAGATGCTTAACCCACTGAGCCACCCAGGCATCCCTCTATTTATCTAGTTTTAAACATTTGAACAAGGCAGGCACTGATCAGGCACTGGGTAAGCCATTAAGAGGAAATATCAATACCATGTAGCAAATTATCATAAACATATCATATCAAAACCATATAGGTTTTCTCTGTCAGTCATTGTGCCGTCAATACAATTTAGGTAGGCCTTATAAAGAGAATGAAGTTTCATAGCATTTTAAAAGTTAGAAAATGCTCAAAAGTTATTAGTCATCCAAACTGCATTTTATCATGCTTCTCTCAACCCTGACCTTCCTTCCAGAATCAAAGACCTCAGTCTGTTGATGGGCTTAATATAGTATCACCTGTCATTTCTTTATTTTTTTTAAAGATTTTATTTATTTATTTGACAGACAGAGATCACAAGTAGGCAGAGAGGCGGGCAGAGAGAGAAGAGGAAGCAGGCTCTCCGCGGAGCAGAGAGCCTGATGTGGGGCTTGATCCCAGGACCCTGGGATCATGACCCGAGCCGAAAGCAGAGGCTTTAACCCACTGAGCCACCCAGGCGCCCCTCACCTGTCATTTCCTTAATAAATGCACTACTTTACTATTGTTCTGTTGTTAATTCAAGTACACACATTTTGTTTCAACCTGGGTAAGACACTTCTTGAGACAAATGTTTTATGTAAAACTCTAATAATTTCTAATCTAGAATTTTACATTTATGAATATATATTTGCATTTGTATGTTCTATATATGTACATACGCACTCTTTACATATGCATATACAGATTTATACAAACATGTATACATATATAATCAAGTCATTACAAAATATACTTTTGACAACCTAAGTGAGGTTCTATTACATATCTGAAATTACTAAGACATATCTGTTCTGTGTGACCACCCAGCATTATAACTACAAATAAATGAGATATTTTGGGATAATGACATCAATATATTAATAAATGTTAATCTAATCTAATTTTGAATTATCCAGTTTTAAAAAGCTAATTAAAATAAAAAATCATCCTACTTCAAAAGCAGTTAAAATGTTATTTTAAGAAGTCTTTGTTGTGAAAATAAAGGAGTAAACATTTTGTAAATGTAGTTTCTCTCAGTATCCACCAAACAAATGCCAAAAAAATATGTAAAGGATATCTGCTTAAAGGACACCAAACTAAAAACCTGCTCTGGGACTCTATATATCTTTATTTCTCTTTAAAGTATTATATGAGTTCTCGAACGGCAAATCATTGTCATGCCCACAGATGTTGCATATGTATCAAAATCAAATATTAACAGTGCCATATGTTGCCTGAATGTGCTTTTACTAAGGAAAAGTATCCCTCTCAACATGAGGGATGACATGTTGATATGTAACATCCCAATGTGAATGCTAATATTTATTTTAACTTCAATCATAATACTTGTTCACTATTTCCTTATCTCTGAATTTAATGTCAATTAATACTTTTTATTAACTAATGTTTAAAAATCCTTTGAGGAACACATGACCTCACAGAGTGCATGTGAGCAACTGAATGGTACGACACCATGTAGCAATGAGGAGAGTGAGTGATGCTTGGAAAATTCCTTGTATTATTCAGTGAATAGTGTCCTGCCAGCTTGCTTATCCTTTTAGAGTGATGCTGAACTAAAGTTACAGCCCAATACCCAAAAATTTTGGCAGGGAGCTTAAACTTTACTATTTAAATTCAGTGTACAGAAGTGACATCAAAACTATAATGGCAGTAGGGCGCCTGGGTGGCTCAATGGGTTAAAGCCTCTGCCTTCATCTCAGGTCATGATCCCAGGGTCCTGGGATCGAGCCCTGCATCAGGCTCTCTGCTCAGCAGGGAGCCTGCTTCCTCCTCTCTCTCTCTCTGCCTGCCTCTCTACCTACTTGTAATCTCTGCCTGTCAAATAAATAAATAAATAAAATCTTTAAAAAAAAAAAACTATAACGGCAGAGTAAGAACCTCTAAAAATCTGCTCTTCCTAAAAGTCATGAAAAAAAGGGCAAAACTGTCAGAATCGACTTTTCCAAAACATTGAAAACTTATTAAAGCCTTACAAAACCCAGCAAGCATTTATTAAAGGAAAAGGGCTAAATACTGAAAACAATAGGGAAATTTATGGTGTTTTAACTTGCTCTAGTTCCATCTCCTAATGTGGTACTCTGCTGTAGCCTAGAAAAGTAACAGCCCACATTATTAGAGCAGCCTGTTAGTCACCAGAAGTAAGAGAATGGAGCCTGGGCTTTTTCAAAGCTTCAGTCCCAAAGAACAGTCACATTATTTTACCCATCAGGTGGTTCCCTGGAAGACCCCACTTAACAAGCTGTCTGAAGTTGACCTGACTTGGAACTCACCCACTGTGAAAAACCTTCACCTCAGGAACGTTGATGGAAAACAATTATAGGAACACCTTTTATCTTCACAGCTGCCTACAACAGCGAATAACTTTTGAGTCAAACAACAGACTAAACAAAAGCCTAAAAGTAAAAACTAGGGAATACGACGTCCATATGGATTTGAAAGGTGCTAACATATTACCTTGGAATCCAAAACAACATACTCGTGCATAGAGGCATATGCACACATATGCACAAAGAAGGTCTAAGAAGGCCCTCAGGTCTCACCTCTAACTGACCTTGAGACTCTGCACAAGCAGGAAATAAAGCTAGGGAAGAGTTGTAAGCAGACTGGCTAAGAGTCAAAGGTTTGCCCTAACACAGAGATCCCCTTAGCAAATATTGGTTCTAGGAATTTAAGGGAATCATTGTTTTATCATTAGATTATTAGGCTGAGCAAAGACTGTAGTGGCTGCAGAAGACAAACAATATAGACTTTACAGAATTAATTTTAAAATTCCACTAAACAAAAAACATCTATAACTACAATAAGCATCAACAAGCAGCCCTGGAAAGAGAACAGAATCTCATTTCCAGAATTTCCATACAATATTATTTTATATGTTCATTTTTCAGTAAGAAATTGAAATTGACATTCAAAGAAACAAGAAAGTATTGTCCATTCACAAGAATAAAGGTCAACAGAAACTATCTCAGGTGAAACTCAGAAAACTAGAAAAATAATAAAACTTTACATTGCTTTTTAAAATATTTACAAAGACCTAGACAAAGAAAATCATGTATGAAGAACCAAAGAAAATATTAGAACAATGTCACATCAAGTGGAAATATCAATAATGAGACAAAGTTTTTTTTAGAAAGTAAAAAAAGAAATTTTGGATTTGAAAAGTAGAATCACTGAACTGAACAATAAGTAGAGGTTTTCAACAGAAGAAAGCAGAAGAAAAGACAGAAGCTAGATGAGAAGGCAGAGAAAAATAATCCATGAATATGAACATAAAGTTCGTGAAATTATCCATTCTGAGGAGCAGAGTAAGAAAATAAAACAAAACCTTAGAGACCTGTGGGACACATCATCAGACAAACAAAATCATAATGGGAATCCCACACTAAGAGAAGTGAGAAAAGGGCACAAAGAATATTTGAAGAAGTAATGGGGAAAAAACTTTGCAAATTTGATGAAGAAAATGAATATATATATTTAGAAATTTCACTGAACTCCAAATAGGTTAAATTCAGATAGATCCACCCCTCATGGATCTGAACTGTGTCTGCCACCTCAAATTAATATGCTAAAACTCTAATACCCATGTGATGGTATTTGGAAATGGGCCCTTTAAAAGGCAATTAGAATAAAATGTGGTCATGAAGGTGGGAACTTTATGATGAGATTAGTGCTTTCATAAGAAGAGACATCAGAAAGCTTGTGCTCCCTTTTCCCACCATGCAAGAAGGTAGCCATCTACAAGCTAGGAAGGGAATTCTAACCAGAAACTGACATACTTGTACCTTGATCTTGGAATTTTAGCCTCCATTATATTGAGAAAATAATTTTTTTTCTTTTTTCTTTTTTCTTTTTTTTTTGTTTAGTTTAACAGAAAGTCTATGGTATTTAGTCATGACAGCCCAAGCATCCTAAGACCCCAAGGTACCTCATCAAATTATTGGCAGCAAAGACAAAGAAAGAATATCGAAAGCAATAAGAAGCAACTCAACATACACAGAGATCCTCGGTAAGACAAGGAATTGATTTCTAATCAGAAACCAGGCAGGCCCAGAAGCAGATAAAGCATGAAGGCCAAAAACCATATTCAACGTGCTAAAGAATCTATACCCAGCAAAACTATCCTTCAAGAAGTGAAGACACTAAAACATTCTTAGATAAACCAAAACTCAAAGATTTTGTTCCTAGCATATCTAACCGAAAAGAAAAACTGAAGAGCGTTCTTTTGTATGAAATGAGAGGAAAATAGACAGTAACTAATCCACATGAAGAAATAAAGAGCTGTGTGTGGTATGGGCAAACCAAATCTAGCAGCATAAAAAAAATTAAATGCCATGATCATATGGGCTTTATCACAGGAATACAAACCAGATTCCATATATACAAACTAATCGATGTAAAGTATCATATTAATAAAATAAGGGAAGAACATATGATCATGTAAACAGATGCAGGAAAAACATTTGACAGAAGTTCAACACACTTTCATGACAACAAAATTTTTTTAAAAATGAGAAGCTCAATAAACTAGGGATAGAAGAAAGTTTCCTTAACTGATAAAGGACATCTGTGAAAAAACAAGTTAGGATTATAGTTAATTTGGGGGGAGGAGTCAAGATGGCAGAGAAGTAGCAGGCTGAGATTACATCGGGTAGCAAATGATCAGCTAGATAGCTTATCAAACCATTGCAAACACCTACAAATCCAACGGGAGATGGAAGAGAGGAAGAACAGCAATTCTGGAAACAGAAAATCGACCACTTTCTGAAAGGTAGGACAGCGGAGAAGTGAATCAAAAGCGACAGGAGGATAGACCGCGGGGGAGGGGCCGGCTCCCAGCAAGCGGCGGAGCAACGGAGCACTAAATCAGGACTTTTAAAAGTCTGCTCCAGGGAGGGACATCGCTCCAGAGGCTAAACAGGGGTGAAGCCCACGTGGGGTCAGTGTGGCCCCAGGTCCCATAGGGTCACAGAAGAATCGGGGGTATCTGAGAGTCACAGAGCTAGCAGGTATCGGAGCGGGGAAGCCAGCTACAGAGACAGAGCTGAGGAGTGAGCTCTGAGCTCAGGGTTACCTTGAACCAGTCGCAGACTGGGTGAGCTCAGAGTGAGGCTGGAGGCCAGGGAGACGGGAATGATTGGGGCTTTTCTCTGAGGGTGCGCTGAGGAGTGGGGCACCCAACTCTTGGCTCCTGGGGGCCGGAGATTGGGAGGTCGACATTTTCATTCCCGTCCTCCAAAACTCTACAGAAAGCGTTCAGGGAACAAAAGCTCCCGAAAGCGAAACCAATCGGATTACTTAGCCCGGCCCCTGGTAAGGGCGGTGCAATTCCGCCTCGGGAAAAGACACTTGACAATCACTACAACAGGCCCCTCCCCCAGAAGATCAACAAGAAATCCAGCCAAGACCAAGTTCACTTAACAAGGAGAGCAGCAGAATCCCAGAGGAGGAGAAAGCAAAGTGTGGAAATCATGGTTTTCTCCCCATGATTCTTTAGTCTTGCAGTTAATTTAAATTTTTCTTTAATTTTATTTTTTTTCTTTTTCTGCTAAATTTTTTTTAACATTTACCCTTTTCTAACATTTTTTAACTAGTCTATCTTAACAATACCTCTCCAAAAAAATAATAATCTTTTCTGAACGTTCATTATTATATTCATATTTTATCCTTCATAGTATTTAACTTTATTTTTTGTATTCACATAGGGTTTTTTCTTCTAAAAAATTTGGGGTACAACTTCCTCTAGTGGATCAAAATATACCCTAAATCTAGCTCTGGGCTTGTTCTAGTCTCCAGCCTGAGCAAATTCTCTCCACTTCCTTTTTCTTTATTCTCCCAACCAACCTACTTTATCAACTCATTTTTTAGAAATTTTTTTTTAAAAATTTGTTTTTCATCTTTATAGGCATATTCCATCCCTTCATTGTGTTTACCCTTATATACGTTTTTCATTCTTTAAAATTTTGGGAGGTACTTTCTTCTAAGAGACCAAAATGCCCCACAATTAAGTGGGTGACCCTGTTCTAGTCACCAGTCTAATATATATATATTTTTTTCTTTTTTATATTTTTTCTTTATTTGTTTTCCTTAAAAAATTTTTTTTTCTGAACTTCTTTTTATCCCCTTTCTCCCCCCCGCCCCCATGATTTGGGGTCTCTTCTGATCTGGTTAAAGGGCATTTTCCTGGGGTCTTTGCCACCCTTTTAGTATTTTATTTGCTCCTTCATATACTCTTATCTGGAAAAAATGACAAGGCGGAAAAACTCACCACAAAAAAAAGAAAAAGAGGCAGTACTGAAGGCTAGGGACCTAATCAATACAGACATTGGGAATATGTCAGATCTAGAGTTCAGAATGACAATTCTCAAGGTTCTAGCCGGGCTCGAAAAAGGCATGGAAGATATTAGAGAAACCCTCTCTGGAGATATAAAAGCCTTTTCTGGAGAAATAAAAGAACTAAAATCTAACCAAGTTGAAATTAAAAAAGCTATTAATGAGGTGCAAGAGAAAATGGAGGCTCTTACAGCTATGATAAATGAGGCAGAAAAAAGAATTAGTGATATAGAAGACCAAATGACAGAGAATAAAGAAGCTGAGCAAAAGAGGGACAAACAGCTACTGGACCATGAGGGGAGAATTCGAGAGATAAGTGAAACCATAAGATGAAACAACATTAGAATAATTGGGATTCCAGAAGAAGAAGAAAGAGAGAGAGCAGCAGAAGGTATATTGGAGAGAATTATTGTAGAGAATTACCCCAATATGGGAAAGGGAACAAGGATCAAAATCCAGGAAGTGCAGAGAACCCCCCTCAAAATCAACAAGAATAGGTCCACACCTCGTCACCTAATAGTAAAATTTACAAGTCTTAGCGACAAAGAGAAAATCCTGAAAGCAGCCTGGGAAAAGAAGTCTGTAACATACAATGGTAAAAATATTAGATTGGCAGCAGACTTGTCTACAGAGACCTGACAGGCCAGAAAGAACTGGCATGATATATTCAGAGCACTGAAGAGAAAAACATGCAGCCAAGAATACTATATCCAGCTAGGCTATCCTTGAAAATAGAAGGAGAGATAAAAAGCTTCCAGGACAAACAAAACTGAAAGAATTTGCAAACACCAAACCAGATCTACAGGAAATATTGAAAGGGGTTCTCTAAGCAAAGAGAGACCCTAAAAGTAGTAGATCAGAAAGGAACAGAGACAATATACAGTAAGAGTCACCTTACAGGCAATGCAATGGCACTAAATTCATATCTCTCAATAGTTACCCTGAATGTTAATGGGATAAATGCCCCAATCAAAAGACACAGGGTATCAGAATGGATAAAAAAACAAAACCCATCAATATGTTGCCTACAAGAAACTCATTTTAGGCCCGAAGACACCTCCAAATTTTAAGTGAGGGGGTGGAAAACAATTTACCATGCTAATGGACATCAGAAGAAAGCTGGGGTGGCAATCCTTATATCAGATCAATTAGATTTTAAGCCAAAGACTATAATAAGAGATGAGGAAGGAAACTAATCATACTCAAAGGGTATTTCCAACAAGAAGATCTAACAATTTTTAAATAACTATGCCCCTAATGTGGGAGCAGCCAACTATATAAACCAATTAATAACAAAATCAAAGAAACACATCAACAATAATACAATAATAGTAGGGGACTTTAACACTCCCCTTACTAAAATGGACAGATCATCCAAGCAAAAGATCAACAAGGAAATAAGGGCCTTAAATGACACACTGGACCAGATGGACATCACAGATATATTCAGAACATTTCATCCGAAAGCAACAGAATACACATTCTTCTCTAGTACAGATGGAACATTCTCCAGAATAGATCATATCCTGGGTCATAAATCAGGTCTCAACCAGTATCAAAAGATTGGGATCATTCCCTGCATATTTTCAAACCACAATGCTCTGAAGCTAGAACTCAATCACAAGAGGAAAATTTGGAAGGAACCCAAATACATGGAGACTAAACAGCATCCTTCTAAAGAATGAATGGGTCAACCAGGAAATTAAAGAAGAATTGAAAAAAATTCATGGAAACAAATGATAATGAAAACACAACGGTTCAAAATCTGTGGGACACACAGCAAGGGCAATCCTGAGAGGAAAATATATAGCGGTACAAGCCTTTCTCAAGAAACAAGAAAGGTCTCAAATACACAACCTAACCCTACACCTAAAGGAGCTGGAGAAAGAACAAGAAAGAAAGCCTAAACCCAGCAGGAGAAAAGAAATCATAAAGATCAGAGCAGAAATCAATAAAATAGAAACCAAAAAAACAATAGAACAAATCAACGAAACTAGGAGCTGGTTCTTTGAAAGAATAAATAAGATTGATAAACCCCTGGCCAGACTTATCAAAAAGAAAAGAGAAAGGACCCAAATAAATAAAATCATGAATGAAAGAGGAGAGATCACAACCAACACCAAAGAAATACAAACAATTATAAGAACATACTATGAGCAACTCTATGCCAACAAATTTGACAATCTGGAAGCAATGGATGCATTCCTAGAGACATATAAACTACCACAACTGAACCAGGAAGAAATAGAAAACCTGAACAGACCCATAACCTGTAAGGAGATTGAAACAGTCATCAAAAATCTCCAGACAAACAAAAGCCCAGGGCCAGACGGCTTCCCAGGGGAATTCTACCAAACATTTAAAGAAGAATTAATTCCTATTCTCCTGAAACTGTTCCAAAAAATAGAAATGGAAGGAAAACTTCCAAACTCATTTTATGAGGGCAGCATCACCTTGATCCCAAATACAGACAAGGATCTCATCAAAAAAGAGAATTACAGACCAATATTCTTGATGAACACAGATGCTAAAATTCTCACCAAAATACTAGCCAATAGGATTCAACAGTACATTAAAAGGATTATTCACCACGACCAAGTGGGATTTATTCCAGGGCTGCAAGGTTGGTTCAACATCCGCAAATCAATCAATGTGATATGACACATTAATAAAAGAAAGAACAAGAACCACATGATACTCTCAATAGATGCTGAAAAAGCATTTGACAAAGTACAGCATCCCTTCCTGATCAGAACTCTTCAAAGTGTTGGGATAGAGGGCACATACCTCAATATTATAAGATTCCTAGGAATAAACCTAACCAAAGAGGCTAAAAACATATACTCAGAAAACTATAAAGTACTCATGAAAGAAATTGAAGAAGACACAAAGAAATGGAAAAATGTTCCATGCTCCTGGATTGGAAGAACAAATATTGTGAAAATGTCTATACTACCTAAAGCAATCTACACATTTAATGCAATCCCTATCAAAATCCCACCCATCTTTTTCAAAGAAATGGAACAAATAATCCTAAAATTTATATGGAACCAGAAAAGACCTCAAATAGCCAGAGGAATATTGAAAGAGAAAGCCAAAGTTGGTGGCATCACGATTCCGGACTTCAAGCTCTATTACAAAGCTGTCATCATCAAGACACTATGGTACTGGCACAAAAACAGACACATAGATCAATGGAACAGAATAGAGAGCCCAGAAATAGACCCTCAAATCTATGGTAAACTAATTTTCGATAAAGCAGGAAAGAATGTCCAATGGAAAAAAGACAGTCTCTTCAACAAATGGTAGTGGGAAAATTGGACAGCAACATGCACAAGAATGAAACTAGACCATTTCCTTACACCACACACAAAAATAGACTCAAAATGGATGAAAGACCTCCATGTGAGAAAGGAATCCACCAAAATCCTTGAGGAGAACACAGGCAACAATGTCTTCGACCTCAGCCGCAGCAACATCTTCCTACGAACATCGCCAAAGGCAAGGGAAGCAAGGGCAAAAATGAACTATTGGGATTTCATCAAGAACAAAAGCTTTTGCACAGCTTTTGTGGA
>PISX010006817.1:32245-94227 GCA_004024625.1 Mellivora capensis
CAGAATGGGAGAAGATATTTGCAAACAACATATCAGATAAAGGGCTAGTGTCCAAAATCTATAAAGAACTTATCAAACTCAACACCCAAAGAACAAATAATCCGATCAAGAAATGGGCAGAGGACATGAACAGACATTTCTGCAAAGAAGACATCCAGATGGCCAACAGACACATGAAAAAGTGCTCCACATCACTCGGGATCAGGGAAATACAAATCAAAACCACAATGAGATATTACCTCACACCAGTCAGAATGGCTAAAATTAACAAGTCAGGAAATGACAGATGCTGGCGAGGATGCAGAGAAGGGGAAACTCTCCTACACTGTTGGTGGGAATGCAGGCTGGTGCAACCGCTCTGGAAAACAGCATGGAGGTTCCTCAAAAAGTTGAAAATAGAACTACCCTATGACCCAGCAATTGCACTACTGGGTATTTACCCTAAAGATACAAACGTAGTGATCCAAAGGGGCATGTGCACCCGAATGTTTATAGCAGCAATGTCTACAATAGCCAAACTATGGAAAGAACCTAGATGTCCATCAACAGATGAATGGATAAAGAAGATGTGGCATATATACACAATGGAATACTATGCAGCCATCAAAAGAAATGAAATCTTGCCATTTGCAATGACGTGGATGGAACTAGAGGGTATCATGCTTAGTGAAATAAGTTAATCGGAGAAAGACAACTATCATATGATCTCCCTGATATGAGGAAGCAGAGATGCAACATGGGGGGTTGGGGGTGTAGGAAAAGAAGAAAAGAAACAAGATGGGATCGGGAGGGAGACAAACCATAAGTGACTCTTAATCTCACAAAACAAACTGAGGGTAGCTGGTGGGGAGGGGGATTGGGAGAGAGGGGTGGGGTAGTGGACATTGGGGAGGGTATGTGCTATGTTTAGCGCTGTGAAGTGTGTAAACCTGGCGATTCACAGGCATGTACCCCTGGGGATAAAAATACATTGTATATTTATAAAAAATTTTAAAAAATTTTTTTAAATATTAAATTTAATTTTCTCTTATGCTCAGGAGGACAAGGGTGTATGCTCCTGTCACTCCATTCAACATTGCTGTGGAAGCTCTAGCCAAGGAAATTAAGGGGGGGGGTAATAAAAATCATCTCTATTGAGTAAAAAAGAGTGTGCAATGTTGCAGGATACAAGATCAATATATGAAAGTCAGCTGAGTTTTTACACAATAACAATGAAAAATCTGAAAATTAAATTAAGAAAAAATTCTTTTTAATACTATCAAAAAGAATAAAATAATCAGGACTAAACAGAAGAAATTATTGTACACTATCAACTTCAAAACACTGGGTTATTTTTTTTTAAGATTTGATTTATTTATTTAAGAGAGAGAAAGCACACATGAGTCAGGGCAGGTGGGGCCGCAGGCAGAGGGAGAGGGAGAAACAGACACCTACTGAGCAGTGAGCCTGACACAGAGCTCAATCTGAAGACAGACACTTAACCAACTGAGCCACCCAGGTGCCCACACATATATCAACTCAAAATGGATTAAAAACTTTAACATAAGACATGAAACCATAAAACTCCTAAAAAAAAACATAATGGGGAAAATCTCTGACATTAATCCTTGCAATGATCTTTTGGATTTGACACCAAAAGCAAAAGCAAATAAAGCAAAAATAAACAAGTATGAATACATCAAACTGTAAAGTTTCTGCACAGCAAAGGAAACTATCCACAAAATGGAAGGCAATCTACAGAATGGTAGATTCTGTACTCAATACTCAAAAGACATAAAGAATCAAAAGGGATTAATACTCAAAAGATATAAAGAACTCATACAACTCAATAGCAAAAACCAAACAATCCAATTTAAAGAGGGGCAAAGGATTGGAATAGACATTTTCCCAAAGAAGACCTCCAAATGGCCAGGACGTACATGAAAAGATGCTCAACATCACTGGTTATCAGTAAAATGCAAATCAAAACTAGAGTGAGAAATCACTTCATACCTGTTAGAATGGCTACCATCAAAAAGAAAAGAAATAAGTGTTGACAAGGATGTGGATAAAAGGAAATCCTTGTTCACTGTTAGTGGAAATGTAAATTGATGCAGCTACTATAGAAAATAATAGACATTCCTCCAAAATTAAAAATAGAACTACCACATGATCCAGCAATCCCATTTCCATGTACGTGAGAGAAATGAAAATAAGGTATCTGCATTCCCATGTTTACTGCAGCATTAGTCACAATAGCCAAGAAATAGAAACAACCATTCATCAACAGATGAATGCATAAAGACACACACACACACACACACACACACACACACACACGGGAATATTTTTCACCTATATTATATAGGTATACCTGGAGGGCATTATGCTAATGAAATAAGGCAAAGAGAGAAAGACAAATACTATAGGTTTCACTTATAGGTAGAACCTTAAAAAAAAAAAAGTCAAATTCATAGAAACAGAGAGAAAAATATAAAGGTGGTTGCCAGGCGCTGTGATGTAGGGAAAATGAGGAAGTTGGTTAACAGATACAAGTTTCCAGGTATAAGATAAGTAAAGACTGAGGATCTCATGTAAAACATGGTGACTATAGTTGATAATACTGTGGCATATAATTTGGAATTTGCTTAGAGAATAGGACTTAAATGTTTACACACACAAACATAGATAAATATGTGAGCTGATGCATGTGTTAACTAATTAGATGGGAAGGATCCTATCACAATGTACACATATATCAAATTACCAGATGTACATTTTAAATATCTTACAATTGTATATGTTAATTTACCTCAATAGAGCTAAAATACTTTTTAGGGGAAAAAAGAGATAAATAATTGGTAAAGACATTCCAGGTTCCCAGACTGGAAGACTTATTATTGTTAAGGTGGTAATACTCCCCAAATTAATCTACTTGTTCAAAATTTATATTGAAATTCCAACTACCTTTATCTTTGAGAAATTGGCAAGTTGATCTTAAATTTCATATGGCAATGCAAGGGACTCAGAAAAGCCAAACCAATCTAAAAAAGAAAGTTAAACTAAGACAAGTCACACTTCTCAATGTCAAAACATACTAAAGGTACAATAATCAAGACAGTGTAGCACTAGCTTAGAGATAGACATACATCAATGGTATAGAATTGAATATCCATAAGTAAAGCATGTATCTATAGTCAAATGATTTTTAAAAAATTTTTTAAGATTTTTAAAATTTATTTGACACACAGAGAGAGAAAGGTCACAAGTAGGCAGGGGGGCGGGGAAGCAGGCTCCCTGCTGAGCAGGGAGCCAGATGTGGGGCTCGATCCCAGGACCCTGGGATCATGACCTGAGCCCAAGGCAGAGGATTAACCCACTGAGCCACCCAGGTGCCCTATAGCAAATGATTTTTGACAAGAATGCCAAGCCAGCCCAATTGGGGAAACAATAGTCATGCACAAATGGTGCAAGGACAACTGGACATGCACATGCAAAAGAAATGAATTAGATACTTATCTCATTAAGTATCTAAAAATTAACTCAAAATAGATCAATAACCTAAATGTAGGTACTAAGATTGTTACACTGCTAGTGTAAGACTTTATGGCCTTGCTTTAGGCAACAGTGTCTTACCTATGACACCTATAGCACAAGCAACCAAAGAAAAAATAACCAAGTTGGACTTTATCGAAACTAAAAATATTTACACATCAAAGAGCACTTTGAAAAGAAGTTAAAAGCCAACCCAAAGAATTAAAGAAAATATTTGCTCATAATATACAGATAAAGGTATAGTTCCAGAATATATAAAAAAATCTTACAGCTCAGCTCAGCAATAAAAGACAACCCAATTTTTAAAAAGGTGCAAAGAATGTGAATAGACATATACATATGCCCAATAAGCACATGAAATGATGTTCCACAAGATTAGCCATTAGGGAAATGCAAGCCATATCCCGTAGTATGGCTACAATTTAAAAAAATGGAACATAAAAAATGTTGGGTGGCACCTAGTTGGCTTGGTCAGTTAAGCATCTAACTCTTTTGTTTTTTTTTAAGATTTTATTTATTTACTTGACAAACAGAGATCACAAGTAGGCAGAGAGGCAGGCAGACAGAGAGGAGGAAACAAGCTCCCTGCTGAGCAGAGAGCCCAATGCGGGGCTCAATTCCAGGACCCTGAGATCATGACTGAGCCGAAGGCAGAGGCTTTAACCCACTGAGCCACACAGGCGCCCCAAGCATCTAACTCTTGACATCAGCTCAGGTCATGATCTCAGGGTCATGAGATGGAAACTGCCTTGGGCTCCATGCACAGTATAGAGGCTGCTTAAAGATTATCTCTCTCTCCCTCTTCCTCTGCTCCTCCCCCCACCCTCAAAAATATTGTTGTTGGGGCGCCTGGGTGGCTCATTGGGTTAAAGCCTCTGCCTTTGGCTCAGGTCATGATCCCAGGGTCCTGGGATCAAGCCCCGCATCGGGCTCTCTGCTCCACGGAGAGCCTGCTTCCTCTTCTCTCTGCCCGCCTTCCTGCCTACTTGTGATCTCTCTCTCTCTCTGTCAAATAAATAAATAAAACCTTTAAAAAAATATTGTTGTTAAGGATGGGGAGAATTTGCAACATCATTCATAATAAACAAAATGTAGAAAATTCTCAAAGTTTCTCAAAGTATCCATCAACTAATGACTGAATAAACAAAATTTGTCACATAAATACAATGGAGTATTATCCATACATAGAAAATTTCATCACTGGGTGCCTGTGTGGCTCAGTGGGTTAAAGCCTCTGCCTTCGGCTCAGGTCATGATCCCAGGGTCCTGGGATTGTGCCCCGGATCAGGCTCTCTGCTCAGCAGGGAGCCTGCTTCCTCCTCTCTCTCTCTGCCTGCCTCTCTGCCTACTTGTGATCTGTCAAATAAATAAATAAAATCTTAAAAAAAAAAAAAAAGTTTCATCATTGCCAATGTGCAAGGGGAAGAGGGCAAATAGATATACAGTCAAAATCCAATTTTCAGATATTCATCATCATATTTTCTATGTAATTTTTCTTCTTGGGCTGCTTCGTGGAAAAGTTGCACTTACAAATCCATTTATCCTGACATATGTACACTTGTATTCTCTATTCTGTCTACTTTATTATGAATTATATTACTTTTACATGTCAACAAATCATTTTATTTCCTGGTCCACTTCTGTGAATTTGGGATATAGGATATAACTCAACAGAAAAATATGCGAATTTCACAAATATAAACAATAGCATGAAAGCACTGTAGCCAACCTGACCTGCTCCCTGTTAACTAAATGTTAGCCAAGGCTAGTCACCAGCATCTCCTTTGTAGCGCCTGAACAGCCAAGTATGTAATAGTCATGAGCCATCACTGAGAACGTATTGAGAATGGAATCTGACGATAATTAATCACAATTCATCTTGCATTTCATATTTATTCAATGTATTTCAACAAATGTTTCATCCCTCTTCCTCTGGAACAGTTAAACTGCTGGAGACAATTTGATGTTCAGACAGTTTATAAAGTAGGCCAAAGATTTTGCTTTGAGATACACCTACCAGTCTAAGCTCCCTGAAGGCAAAGATGTTCACCCATTGACCATCACCTACCTAGACCATCTAAGAACTAATATACGCCCAATAAAATTTTTCAATCTTTAAATGTGTATATTTGGGACGCCTGGGTGGCTCAGTTGGTTGGACAACTGCCTTCGGCTCAGGTCATGATCCCGGAGACCCGGGATCGAGTCCCGCATCAGGCTCCCAGCTCCACGGGGAGTCTGCTTCTCCCTCTGACCTTCTCCTCGCTCATGCTCTCTCACTGCCTCTCTCTCAAATAAATAAATAAAATCTTTAAAATAAATAAATAAATAAATGTGTATATTTCTCCTTTTCTTTGATCACCTTACCATCCTTTTGACGCCAAGGAGACAACTTCCAGAAGCGTGACTTGCCAACCCAGTTTGGCTTCTCTAAATTTGTCTAAACCCCAACTTCCATGTCCTGTTCCTTCTGCAAGTGTTTCAAGATTGGTCTATGGCACAACGACTGTGATAGCAAATTGTTTCTTCAAGCCCCAAATCATGCCAAGCCTGCTTGTCCATTTCCACTCTATCAAAATGATGGTATTTCCCATGTTTGAGTCTCTCTGCTTTGTCCATAATTCATTCTGCTCACTGCTATTCTATTGTTCTTAAGATCATGTCCTATTTTTCGACTCACCACCAAAATAAATAATAATAAAGTCACCAGTGGCCAATTGAATGAAGTCTAATCTCCTTCTAACATTCAAAGATCTCCTCTAGTTGCTAAAGCATAAAATAATGAAAATTTGGACTAGGAATTAGAAGAACGAACTTATTACTAACTGTGCGATCGTACCTCTAAGTCCTCTTATCTGTAGAATGAGAAAGAAGTACACCAAACAAACAAACAAACAAACAAGAAACCACTCTGGCTTATAGCAAAATTACACAAGTCTTTCAAACCTTTTCTTCCATTGCTTCACTAAGTAGAATATTCCATACAATGAAACTAGGTGTCGTTCCACAGAAAGGACTTTGTGAGTACTACACCTGCCAAAGTTTTTGCCTTTGCCATTCCTCTCTGCAAGCAATATTTAACTCTTATTCTTAATAAAATAATATTCATACATAATGGTTAGTCTTTTGTGATTTTTTTATAAACCAGAATAATTATTTTCTATAAATCCCCAAAGCATGTGAATTTTGCTTTTTTTTGGAACTCTGCCAGCCTTTCTTTATAATATAGCTTTAAAAAAATCTTCACATTTAAAAAAATATTTTATTTATTTATTTGACAGACAGAGATCACAAGTAGGCAGAGAGGCAGGCAGAGAGAGAGAGAGGGAAGCAGACTCCCCGCTGAGCAGAGAGCCTGATGCAGGGCTCGATCCCATGACCCTGAGATCATGACCTGAGCCAAAGGCAGAGGCTTAAACCACTGAGCCACCCAGGTGCCCCAAATCTTCATATTTTAGAGCCATTTTAGGTTCACAGCAAAAGTGAGTGGAAGTTAGAGTTATTTGCCTTACACTCCCTGCCCCCACAAAAACATAGTTCTACCCACTCTCAACACCCCACACCTGAGTAGTACATTTGTTACAATTGATGAAACTATACTGTCACTCAGAGTCCAGAGTTTACTGGGTTCACTCTTAGATTTGGACAAATATATACTCTATGGGTTTTGACAGATACATAATGACATATATAAATCATTGTAGTATCCTATAGGTCGTTTTGCTGCCTTAAAAACTCCTTATGCTTTACCTATTCACCCCTTCCTCTTCTAAAAGCCACAGAAATCACTGATCTTTCGCCATCTCCATAATCTTGCATTTTCCAAAATGTCAGATTGTCAGAAGTACGCATTATGTAGACTTTTCAGACAGGCTTCCTTCACGGAGGTCATGTGCCTTATTTAAGGTTACTCCAGGTCATCTCATAGCTTGATAGGTCATTTCTTTACAGCACTGAATAATACTACATCTTGGGTGTACAAGAGTTCATTTACCATTTGCCTACTGAATGACCTCTTGGTTACTTCCAAGTTTTGGCAATTCTGAAAAAGCTGCTATCAACAACTACATGCAGGTTTTTGTGTGGACATAAACTTTCAGTTCCTTTGGGCAAACACCAAGGAGCACAGTTGCTGGGACCATAGCATAAGAGTATGTTTAGTTTTATTTTAAAAAGCTGCCAGACTATCTTCCAGAGTAATCGTACCACTTTGCATTCCTACCAACAATGACTGAAAGTTCCTTGGGGCACCTGGGTGGCTCAGCTGATTAAGCTTCTGACTCGATTTCAGCTCAGGTTATGATCTTAGGGTCCTGAGATTGAGCTCTGCATCAGACTCTGTGCTGGGCATGGAGCCTGCTTGAGATTCTCTCTCTCCTTCTCTCCCCTCCCCTCCCCTGCCTCGCTCGTGTGCTTTCTCACTCTCCTTTAAAAAAAAAAAAAAAAAAAGGCAGTGTTTTGGATTTTTGTCATTCTAATAGTGTATAATGATATCTCATTGTTTTAATTTGCAATTCCTGAAAACATATAATGTTGAGTATTATAACTATTTTTGTACACACTACATCTTCATTTTAATTATAGACTTCTTAAGGGTAGCCAAAGTTATTGATCTTCTTATCATCCAATGAACATAATATAAAGCCTTGAAATAATTATTGAATAAAATGCTAGGATCAGAGGGAAAATAAAAGAAATGAAAAACAATTGTCTCAGTTGATTGGAAAGATGAATTCAGCCTCAGAGGTGTCTAAGATATAATACCAGAATCAGTCATTGCTGGAATTGCAGTAATTTTGTGTATTTGTGAATATTTATTGGTATATTTGTTCACAGATCATATTCTTTCTTATAATAAAATAGGTTTGGAAGCCCAGGATACATAGCCTTGCTGTGTTGCTATTGATCCTTTGTTTGCTTGCTTGCATAGCCTGAGAAAGATTAAAGGGAAAATGAACAATATTTTCAATATGCTAACTCCTATCCACAACCTCCCAAAATCTTAAATAATGACAATTTGAGGGGCACCTGTGTGGCTCGGATGGCTAAGCATCTGCCTTTGGCTCACGTCATGATCCCAGGGTCTTGGGATGGAACCCCTCTCCTTCTTCCTCTATTTAAAATCTTAAAAAAAAAATAATGACAATTTGACTTTCAAAGTTAATTCATTCATCAAATATTTAGAGTGTTTATGACATACTAGGCACTATTCCAAAACAAGTAATATGTTGGTGAGTAGAATCAGTTATTTAATAATGATAAAGTTCTTGATTTTTAATATATACATTTAAGTTTTTCCCCCCACATCTAGTACAATATTTCAGGATCATATGTCATTTGGTAGATTTTAAATTAATGTTATTCTAGCTTAGAAATAAATCAGTCTTGAGAGGATTAAGGCTAAAAATCCTTTAAACTAAGTTCAAGATACTTTCTTTCCATTCCTCATTTGTAAAATAAATACATATTATAATTTTCAAATGGCTGTGAGATATTTCAATCCAGAATCCTCATACATTTTTAAGCATGTTTTTGCTTGTTGCTATGACCTCATCAGGTTTCCTGTCCTAACTACACACTGGATGAGAGTGGA
This sequence comes from Mellivora capensis, assembly GCA_004024625.1. Classification (NCBI taxonomy): domain Eukaryota; kingdom Metazoa; phylum Chordata; class Mammalia; order Carnivora; family Mustelidae; genus Mellivora; species Mellivora capensis. The sequence goes on from PISX010006817.1 coordinate 41,373, forward strand.
GTTTTTTAGTTACAATTTAAAGTAATAGAGAAAAAATATATATGTATATATGATCCATTGCATACAGACAATATCCAAATGAATTTGAATTTCAACATTTCTGTTTTGGCAAGAATTCAGATTTATAAGCAGCAAGCTTCCGTCTGGAATTAGAGTCTATATAAAGAGGCAAAACAGATTGATTGATATTCATTCACCATAATTTACAAGAGCTGAGAATGCTTATCTCTTGATAAGGATGGCTAAAGGCCATCTATATCAGATCATATGCAAATAAAAGCTTGCAATATAAATTAAAATAGTTTCTTAATATGTAATAAAACTGGACAAATGATTTATATATATGACTTTATGTATCTCCCAAATGCTTTTCTATAAACTGTCAACTATAAATTCAGTAAAATTCTAATATGTTTCTATCTTCAATATTTATATGAGTGAATGTGCTGTCCTTTGTAAATGAAGGTAGAACTACCCAGTCACTATGAATAAAATGTGTGCTTTGAATTGCTGGGAAGATTTTTTGTTTTTTAAATATTTTATTTATTTGTCAGAGAGAGCACAAGCAAGAGAAGCAACAGGCTCCCTGCTGAGCAATGAGACCCAGGCAGGACTCCATCCCAGGCCCCTGGAATCATGACCTGAGCTGAAGGCAGAGGCTTAATCTACTGAGCCACCCAGGCATCCCAAATTGTTGGTAAGATTTTAGTATTTATCAGTTTAAAGTGAAATCACAGTCTTTTAATCCTCCTTGTGGAACTGAGTGGAACATTCAAGGAAAAAAATCTGAAGACAGTGTTAATATACAAAAATACTGAATGGAATTTTAGGTTGTGATAGCTCAAAATTTAAAGAATATTTTTATTTAAATACACCAAAAAAAGCTATATTTGACAATGATTTTAAGCTTATTTCATATGGTATTACAATTGTATACTTCTCACTCAAAACAAGTACTCTGGTATCATTCAGACCAGTACATTAGAGAAATTACTTGGTCTTTTATAACCATTATAAATGGTATTCTATACATAGGTCTGGTATACAAAGCAAAACAGTTTCACATGAAATTATAAAACTATTATTACTGAGCCAAAGAAATCCACTGGGGTCCCCTGAACCCTAAGTACCCTATGTTATTAAAAGGTATAAAGATAATGCTCAAAAATCTGTGAGGATGTTAATAAACTTCAGCTTGAAATCACAGCACAGAAACAGGACCCCAATTTTGCTATGTTCTCTTAATGAGATGGCTCTATAATTGTGGCACACAGTTTCAGAAGGCCCTGGACATACATGATAAAGTAGGAAAATCCCATAAAAATGAGGGTATCTCCACCCCACTTCTAGTAACCTCATTGTTTCAGAACATATTGTCAGTTGAAAAATAGGAACCAAGTTCACTCTACTTGTCCTGACTTGTCTAAGTGATTAGAAAAGTGAATTACGTGATACTGAAAAAAATACACACACACACACATATACATATATGCACATACACATCATACACACGTACATCATATATATATGTATGTATATGCATATGAGATAATGGATCACTTGTGTCCATGAAAATGATTTTGCTAAAATCAATGGAATGGCCACCTTAAAGATACTTATATATTTTATATTTTGTACACAAAAATTTCCAGAAGCAGTGTTGTTTTAGATTTGGTTCTAAGCCAGCAGTATCATCGTGACCTTAGTAAGTACTTTCCTTTGGTCTCCTGTCATCCTCCCCATGTCAGCTCCCTCTTTCTTGTGATTGCAAGAAGACTTCACAAGCCCCAGGCTTCATGTGTATGCACCACCACAACCAGCAAAGAAGGGTGTTTTATGCTTTTCATCTCCCTTATTTATGGAGAATTAACTTTCTTGAAGTCTTCCAAAAGACTTTCCTTTAGGTTCCACCAGCCAGAAGAGTTTATATTCCAGTGCCCTAGCCGCAGGGGAAACTGGGAAAGCAAGGATTTAAGCATAATCAACCTTCACATGGGGAAGCAGAGAAGGGGTGGAGAGAGACAGGAGTAAGGGAGATTATCAGTAAGTCTGCCACATCTCTACATGTCTAATTTACCCTATATTGTTCAAAATTCATCTACCTACAACCTATCCATCCCCTCCTCTTTCTTGCACAGTCTCACACACACACAACACACACTACCTCCACATATGTGACTTTTCTCCTGCAATGACTAGCTTGTGTGAGGGAAATACTGTTTATTTTAATGTGCCAAGGGATCATATGTACATCTTTCCACTGTACCTAGATTGTATGTTAAACCTTTTAACTCTTGGCTACATTTTTACCTAAAAGAATTCAGAAGTCTTTGTTGGCATTTACAAAAACAAAGAGCTGCCACAGGTTTACAGCTCTTTGAAATTAAATGTGTTTTTAGTTTAAAAAAAAAAGGAAAGAGAAAAAAGCAGCAAATATATTTCATTGGACTTATGTATTTCTCTTATAAGTTAGTTGGTCAAAAAATGTAACCATTTCCAGCATCCCTAAATCCCTTTGTTCAAACATTAAGACATATCACACATTTTGTTTCACCTTATTTTCCAAGAGCTACTATGTTAGCTTTCTCATCTTCAGTAGGTTTTTAATGATGGGATTGTAGAGCATTTTTGCATGTAATTAATATAGAAACTACTCACCTAAATGCAAATATCTTTTAAAGAGCTAAGAGTTAACATAGAGATCTTTAATGGACTCCAACCCAATTAATTCAAATTGATGAAAGTTCCAGTGAAAAGGGATTTTCAAATGGCTTACCAGAATCTTGTAATTACAGTCTTGTGTTAAATCATTTACAAATAAAATTGAAAATGACACTTTATCAGAAATTATCGAAATAGTTTTCATGAAACACTGAAGCATGACCACATCATTTTTCTCAAATGTGCATTTTACAGATTTTATTACTGACAAATAGCATCACCTATATTTGCTTTTTCTAATCACTTTCTCAAAATTGAAATTAATAAAAGATGTTCTAAGGATGAGTCTCAAATAACAAAATGAATATTTCTCAACATAGAAATCCAAATAGCTAAGTTAAACAGAAGTTGCAAATCTTGATGATTCCATCAGTGCAAAATAATGAAAAAGCCAAGCTCAGTTGGGTGAACTGTATGTACATATTGATGGCGGGTGACCTTTTAAAATCATTCTGCCATGTTTTTCTTTAACTCACAGTGTTTGTAAAACAAATGTTAGTTTTCTCAAAAAGAATGCTATTTTACTCTAATAAAGCCCGCACTTCCATTTGCTTTCATCTTGCCTTTGCACTGAGGCCAATTATGCCAGTTTTACACATGATTATATGCATTTTGTCTTCCACTAGTCGTGGTCATGATACCTGAGACCTTAGTAAGTGTCATTCTGTCTAGAAGTCTTTACTAGCATTGTTTCAATAAGGTGAGAAATATCACAATGTCGGCATCCAAGGCACAAGTGGGTCAATCTTTTATTTAAAAAAAAATCCCTCCCAGTACAGAAAGAATTCATTATTCCACTCTCCAAACTAAACTCGACCCAGCTTGTCATTGGGAAAAAAAAAAAATAGATAACTGTAGAAGGCCATGCAGGAAATAGATACATTCATGAAGATGCAATAAAGGTAATAAAATATATTTTTAAGAAAAAGGTAATTCTTATTTTCTGACCAAGAAAGAGACAGAGAGAGATGATAAGGTGCATGTACTTCTCTTGATATGTTTGAAAAAAAAAACATTAATTTTTAAATAACAGATTCTTTTCAGAAACATCCATGCTGAAGATACGGTTTCCATCATATCCTCTGAGGATACAGAGAAAGGTATCCTTACTATTGTATCTGGTTTATGAAACTTTGAGCTAGGAGGAGGTGGCTGCTAAAATGTGTGCACACAGTTTCCCTCATGACAGTTCTGAGGACAGTCAACTAGATTACAAAGACTCTATTATTTTATTTTAATCCAAGTATGAAGACATCACCATAGCTTACAGAAATTGCTGATCAAAGCCATTTGGGACTGGAAGACCACACATGTTCACAATATTTTAAGCTGTGCAGCGTCACAGTCACAAAGTGGTTTTCTCCCACAATACCATTCTGTCAAAAATAAAGTAAATGGCCTGAGAAGTGAAATTGACATTACAGAACTATGGTCAGGACAGAAGGTTCCCAGCGGACAAAGATTCGACTTACAATTTTTCAGCTTCACAATGGTGCAAAAGCTACAGATAATCAGTAGACACCAGACTTTAAATTTTGAATTTTGAGCCTTTCCTGGCCTAGCGACATGCTCTCAGATCTCTCTTGTGAGGCTGGGCCATGGCACTGAGCTCTGGTTCCCAGTCAGCCAAGCCATCACCAGGTAAACAACCAATACATCTACAACCCTTCTGTACCCAGACAACCATTCTGTTTTTCACTTTCAGTGTTCAAGAAATGACATGAGATATTCAACACCTTTATTGTAAAATAGGCTTTGTGTTAGATGATTCTGCCCAACTGTAGGCTAATGTAAATGTTCTCAGCACATTTTAAGTCGGCTAGGCTAAGCTATGATGTTGGGTAGGTTAGGTGTATTAAATGCATTTTTGACTTATGATATTTTCAATTTACAGTGGGTTTATCAGGATATAAGTTGAAGAAGATCTATAGAACATGAATTTTGATTAGATGCTCACAGCAGGGATTTGAGGGCCCTCAAGCAAACATTTCAGAGGAGATTTATTCACACTTTGTTAACTGCAAAATGTATGAATTTGCAGCAAATTTTCAGGCAATGGAAAGATTATTTGGCATTTCCAGAATCTGACAGGAAGGGACTTTTCCCTTTCGATAGTTTAAGTTATTTACCATTAACTTTTGCCTTCCTCCATGTAGAAAAGCCACACTTAAAAGTTTAAGAGAGAAAATCATATTTAACAAATGGATATTTCCTCTATATTGAATGACTGTAGTTTAGTTATATATGGTACAAACATTGTACAACTCTTTAGACATTTCTGATAACATTCTTTACATTGATAGGCAGATATTTTAGCTTTTGGAGATGAATTTCTGCTTCCTTGCAGTCTCTCAAATGTCCTTAGAGACTAACTAATAAGGTTTTGAGTTCCGTTGGTTTTTTGAGTGGAGAATGTAATAATGGATTTGTGCAGATCCATTACTCAGATGGAGAAAACAATACAACAGAGTACTAACTTATATAAAATTTCAGTGTATAATATGGGAACTGAGCAAGTTTCAGGGATAGGCAATATACTATTCCATTTCATTGTGCCTTAAAAATTAAGAAAATGGAAAGAAACTTGAAAACTATGATCTTTATCCTTTTTCTTGTAAGTTTATCCTTTTACCAAGAGTAATTGACAAATAGCATTTCAGAGTTGAACAGATTAATGGGTATATTAATCCAATCCCCTCGTTTTATAGTTCAGCAAGGTGAGATCCGAAAGAGGCAAATTAGTATTTGACCTATCTACAACAAACGCATGTGTGGGAGCTGATAATTCTATAAAAGAGCAAAGCCCTAAGTTTTCACTCAACATTTATTGTGTGCTTGCTTTGTGCCAGGGGCTATGCGATAGTGGGAGGAAACTACAATCTGCCTGTTTCATAAAACTTATCTCATGGGAATAGCAAGCTTGAACTAATCACACTAGCACATGTACTATCTTAAAGTCAAATAAGTGCTAGGAAGGAATATGAATGAGACAGAATCCTGAAAGAGGCATTGTTGGAGATGAGACCTGAAGGATGAATAGGTGTGAAAGTGGTCATGGGAGGGTGGTTTGAGTTCCTGGCAGGGGGAACAGCATATGCAAAGAAAGGCCTTTCTGGATGAGAGAGTATCAGGAGTTTAAGGACATGAATAAAGACAGAATGTCAGGAATCACCTAATCTGGACAGACAGGAAAAAAATGAAAAAAAGAATGAACACAGCTTCAAAGATTCATGGAGAAACAGCAAAAGTTCTATCATATGGGTAATTGGAGTCTCAGAAGGAAGACAGAGGATTTGAAGAAATCATGGGCAAAAACTTCTCATATTTGGTGAAAGACATAAACTTACACACATACACACACAAAAAAATTTAAGGGGTGCCTGTTATGGCTGAGTCAGTTAAGTGTCTGATTTTGGCTCACATCATGACCTTGGGGTCCTGAGATCATGCCCCAGGCCGGGATCTCTGCTCAGCAGGGATCCTGCTTCTCCCTCCCCCTCTGCTCCTCCCCCCACCAGTGCTCCCTCTATAATTATATAAAATTGAATAAATAAAATTGGTTTTTTCAAATAGATAAATTAAATTAAATTAATTAAAAAAAATTTTTTTAAGGGTCACCTGGGTGGCTTAGTGGGTTAAGCCTCTGCCTTCAGCTCAGGTCATGATCTCGGGGTCCTGGGATTAAGCCCCACATCAGGCTCTCTGCTCAGCAGAAAGCCTGCTTCCTCCTCTCTCTCTGCCTGCCTCTCTGCCTACTTGTGAGCTCTGTCAAATAAATAAATAAAATCTTAAAAAAAAAAATTTTAAGAGTCAAGAGCCCAACAAATCCCAAAGAGAATAAATACAAAGAAAAACCCACATAGACATAACATAGTGAAACTGCTGAAAGACAAAGATTAAAATATCATCTTTGGTTGCCTGGGTGGCTCAGGTCTGGCTTGAAGCATCTGCCTTCAGCTCAGGTCACGATCCAGAAGTACTGGGATCAAATTCTGAATGGTGCGCCCTGTTCAGCAGGGCTTCTGCTTCTCCTCTGACCCTCTCCCCTCTTGTGCTCTCTCTCTCTCTCAAATAAATAAAATCTTTGGGGGTGGGGAGAAGGTCATCTTCAAAGAAATTAAATAGAAAACAGCAACAGCATATTCCATACAAAACAGTAACAACTTGGATGATTGTGAATTTCTCATCAGAAAGCATGCAAGCCAGGGGTGTCTGGGTGGCACAGTATATTAAGCCTCAGACTCCCGGTTTTGGCTCAGGCAGTGATCTCAGGGTCCTGAGATTGAGCCCCATGTGGGGCTCTGCACTGAGCAAGGAGTGGGCCCCAGATTCTCTCTCTTCCTCTCCTTTTGCCCCTCCCCCACTCTCTCTTGCAAATAAATAGTAAATAAATATTTAAAATTTAAAAAAAAAACCATACAAGCCAAAAGTCAGCAGAAAATTATCTTCTAAAATTTCTGAAAAGATTTGTTTGTTCTTTCATTGTTTACTTCCTGTAAATCATTTTCTTAACATCTTAAATTGAACATAATATCTCATTGATTTTCCGCCTTCTGCATTCTATATAAAGAGAAATGTTAGAGAGGACAAACAGCAATTTGGGGGCATCACAAAATCTCTGACATAATTTTTTTATCATTTAGTTTGAAATACTTTCTAATTTCAACTTTGAGTTATTTAAAAGGGAGTTTTAAAATCTCCAACTGTATTCTATAGTAATTCACTTTTAATCTTTAGCTTAATTTTTGTCAAAATGGTACATATGAATCAGAGTTTTAGAAATTTACTAATACCTCTCCCTATACTATAAAGCATATCCAATTTTTACAAATCATTTGTATATTCTTGAGAATGATTTGAGTGCTGTAACTCCTAGGTAGAAGCTGAATATATTTTCATTAGAACAAGTCTGTCTATTGTTGGATTAAGTCTTGTATTCTTTAGTAAAGGACAGTCAAACCAGACAAAAATTAAATGGGAGATACACGATAAACTTCCAACTGTTGGCTTTGTCAATAACTCCATGTAATTCTGTCAATCTAGCTTTATATATAATAAATACTTCACAACCAGTAACATGTGAGTTTAAAATTATGTTTAATGACCCTTCTTATCCATAGTAACATTGTTATAATGAAATTCCATGTAGTCTGGTATACACAGACATCCACCTGCTATGTTAATGTTTGTTGCCACCTTTTCATTTTAACCTATGGCTTTATAATTTGATGTACCTCTTGTAAAAATGATATTACATGGACATAGGTTTTTTTAATCTTACATGCCAATTTTTTTAACCAAAAAGTTTAGTTCATTTATTTTACTGTATTTAATGATATATTTGATTTTAATTCAATGAGTTTATTCTGTGCTATTCTTTCTCCTTCACACTTTTTTCTCCCTTTATATGATTTTTTTAACAATGCACTGGAGTTATTTTTCATATTTCACCTTTTTCTCTAACGAATTGACCATTAATTTCTATTCTTGTAGTGATTAAATTTATAATTTTATATGCATATCTAATTAAGTCCAAACTAGGTGATATTTCAGCCCTCCTTTTATTCAATACAAACTTAAATTGCTTTAAATCTCTGTCATCTTTCATTTAAAATGTTATTTTTGTCCAGAATTTTACTATCACTTTTTATTTTCCTGTATCACCTATTAATATCATTTCATAATATTTACTATACCTTCATGTTTTCTCATTTTTATGTTCACCATTTCCTTTGACATTCTGATTATTCCTTTTGTGATCTCTGTACTGCTTTGTCTTTAAATATATCATATCAAAATTTCTTGGGTGAGGGTCTATTAATGGCAAAGTCTCTTATATGAAAATGTCTCGCTACACCTTTTTCTTCTCAGTATTTTGAAGTCATTTGGGTTTCCACTGATTTTGAAAAGAAATCTGTTTAATCATTCCTAGATAAATCGTTCCTAAATCATTTTTGTTCTATCTGCTTTCAAAGTTTTTCTTCTTGTCTCTGGTTTCATATATCATTATTATAGGTCTAGTTATGGATTTCCTTTGTATTTATCCTGTTTGATATTTCCTATCTTTCTTAGTTTGTGGCTTCATCTCTTTCAAACACTCTTGGTAATTCTAATCAAATATATATTTGAAAAGCTGCTTTCCCTTATTTTCTATGCTGTGCTTATGGAACCTAACCAAATGTATTTTTTACCTTCACATTCTCTTCTGTGTCCTAACCTGCCTTTCCTATTTTTTATCACTATGGCCATCTCTTAAATCTGAAGAAATGTACACAAATTTGTCTTTCAATTCACAAATTCACTATTAAATTCTCTCATGTGCTGTTTAACTTCTCTGCTGGCAGGGGGAGACCACCATTCTGTGAAGTGGCTGAGCTGCCACAGCTAAGGGATTAATGGTCCTCTGCAAACTGGCAGGGGTGAGGGGAGAGTCTCCCTTCCAGTCTGAGACCTTTGCTCAGGACATCTAGCCTCCAGAAACTACTACAGATTTTGATGACTTTTTTTTTTTTATTATCACTTTTAGAAGTGTCAGTTTCTTTTGGACATCTCCTGTCTTTTTTATATAAATCTCTCATTTCTTTCCTAGATTTCGATTCAGTGTTTTGAAAGGCCTTTAAAACATATTCCTCAATTATGCTGTACATAGTAATTCTAATATCCTAAGTTCTTGGAGGTCTCATTCTTTAGGATTTCTTCTGACTCTTAGTTGTGGGTGTTTGTTTTACACTTTACAGTTTTGGCCCATTCAGGTACAGTTGAGTTTTCTCAGTTGGAATCCTGGGAAGCCTGAGTTGGAAGTACACCATATCAGAGAAAGCTTCTGCCAGTCCCCTCAGTGCAAGCAACCCTGATTCACTTATAATAATCTCTTTGCTTGGGATCTTTGCTTTGACCACATTGTTGTGGGAGATGTGAACCAACAACACACACGTGGGGTCTATGGTTATAAATTTTCAGGAGAAACTTCCTTTCCTTTCCAGACCCACACCTAAGACAGGGAAGTTCCCTTGTTATATCCTTACACATCCTTCACTGAAAATGAAATTCTTTGGTGACTTCAGCTTTATGAGGGGTCTTTGATTCCAACTTCCAACCTTACATGGACCCAGGTTCCTATCTTCTGGCCCACAGACAATGGATAAAGTCACTAACCTGTAGCTTAACTGTAGCTACTTTTAAGTAGATGAAATCTGGTTAAAATAGGATGAAAGCTTCAAATTTCATTTGAAGGGTAAGGATATTCTAAAAAGGATTTAAAAACATAATCAGGTTTACCTCTCCACGTAAAACAATTGAGCTTGCAGGGAAAAAAATTCTAGACTTATTTATCTCTGTATCCACAACATTAAATGCAGTTTCTACTACTATTCTTTACTAAACCAAACCATATAAACTACCTAAGACTTTCACAGAACACAAGAAGATGAACCTTCAAAATTCTATAAACTTATACTTGAAACTATAATAACACAAGTGTAGAAATAAGTGGCCTAGGTTAATGATTGGGTTGGAGAGTAGACGACTTTAATATTCTGTAAAAGAGAGAGCAAGAGAAAGGGTGGAGGGGGGAAGGGCAGAGGGTGACAGAGAATCCTTAAGCAGACTCCCTGCTGAGAATGGAGCTCAATCCCAAGACCCTGATATCATGACCTGAGCCAAAATCAAGTGTTGGACACTTAATTGACTAAGCCACCCAGGCAACCCTGTAAAATTCTTTAATATGTCATAAGATTAAAAAAAAAAAATCAGTGACATCAGTTAACTCTAGGAGGTGAAAAGTTTTCCTACAACCAAAACCCCTATAAATAAAAATAAACTTTTATTTAACTATGCATTTAAAAATTGTTTCACATCAGACTGGTACAAGCTAGAGAGGGAGGAGGGAGAGAGCTGTAAATACAAAATGTAAATGGTGGCTGGTATTAACTAACGCCTTCCAGCCTATTCTCGTAACTAGATACCAGTGATAAGAGCAGCAGCATCTTAAATTGAGGGGAAAGGTTATATATTTACCTTTTTTAATGTAATCTCTGCTTTTTTCTCCAGTTTTTAACAATTTTAGTAGTTGTTGTCTTTCATCCCTTGGCATCATCTACTGCGTGTCATCACAGCAGTAAGCAAAATAAGAGTTGACAGGAAAATTAGTGTGTTACTTTTCATCACAAAAGGAAAAAACACTACTGTGAAGAGCTCTCTAGAAACTTCATTTTGAGTCATGACTTCCACCATTTTATAAATTGGAGCACACAGCCATGTTGATTTGATAGCATTTCACTGCCGTTATTTCTATGACTAATAGATCCTTGGAAACAAATCAAACAAAATATGTGTCCAGAAGGAGAAGGACTTTTCTCAGTTCTGGTGCTAATCCGGGATATAGTTCCCACTCTTCGATGAGAAATAGTAAAGTAAAAAATTGAGGGAGTTTTTCACCAAGTTAAACTTATTCAATTTAATGAGATGTTTTTGATTCTCAGATTAAATCTCTTCTTGCCTCCTTGTTGTTGTTGTTGTGTTGTTTTGTAGATTAAAATGTCTATTATTTTATAAAATGTTAGTATAATAGGTGACAGAGGGTTTGTTTTAGTGTTCTTATATTCTTATATGGAAAAACAAACATTTGGTAAGTTTGTTGTGGTCTCATGTTTAAAATTTTTTTAATTTACTAATCTATGAAAGGAAAAAGTCTCTAAGGACATCTTTGAGAAGGAAAAATATTGATGTGTTACACACAATGGATCTTAATCCATTCAGGTCAGAAATTAGGCCCGGCCACACAGTACAAAAAGTCAGCTGTCAATGGGAGAGAACTGACCTGTTGAAGAAAATTTTTTTTAAAATGTGAGAATATATAAACTAATTCAGTGAAAGTATTCAATACAAGAGTTCTATGTGACAAGAAAAGTTCCATAGGAGAATTTTTTTATTCCCCTAGAACGTTCTCAACCAACAGAAGAGTTCCTTATGGTGTTGAGGGAATTTCAGAACTGAAGATCAGTTTTTAATAAAAAACAAAGGTTCACTTAATCTTAAACAAATTAAGTTTAAAAATACACTTCCCTTCTAAGTTTCAGTTTAAAGGGTTAATGTTTGTATGATTAGAGACAGAGAGAGACAAAGAGAAATAGAGACAGACATGCACACACACATAGAAGAAAATGATACTCTGTCAGCTTTTTCATTATCATTTCTAAACACAAAATTTTACTTAGCCATTATTCGATAACATGCACTAAATATAAGGCATTTCTGTTTTACAAATATTAACTCCTTTATTCTTAAGAAAAATCCAATGAGGTAAGTATTACCTTCAGTTTATAGATGAATAACATGAGACACAGAGACATTAAGTAACTGGCCAAATGTCACACAGCTAATTTGTGAAGAGCTGGACATCAGACCCAGGCAGTCACCTACTTGTAGAGTTCATGCTCTTAACCACTACCATCACTGTCACCATGAATTAATGGTGGGAATTATATATCCCAAAAACCAGAAAAGCAAAATAATCACATCTAAGGATTGTAGAGCATTAATATTTTCCTTAGCATCCTATGTCCATCAGACATAAAATACTGTGCCTTTCTTTCACAGTGGTACCTGTTGGCTCACCCAAGGAACCATTGGGCCACGTCCAATAAATTTCTGAATTTAAAAACTTTCTTCTGAGTTTTTAGTTCAATAGCAGTCTTTTGGAGTTGTTCAAAATTCTTTCAAGGCCAGAATTACATTTTAAAAATACTTGTAAAATTTTAATTTAAACCTGTAATTTAAATATATCTATATCATAAATGCAAATCTTATATTCAGTGCCATAAGAATACCAGCATTCTATACTAATGTTGTTCTAGTCAAAAAATAAACTACCTCTCCTCTCAACTAGTTCTCCACCTAATCCACACGGAAACATTTCCCGTTTCCTGAATTTGTACGAATACCTTTTAATTATCAATAAATGTATTTGCTTATCTTACTTTTTTTGAACATTAAAAAAAGAAAAGTAAACAATATTATTAAATTCTATTTGTCCTGAGTCTAATCATCAATTGGAGATTTAAGACTAACAAAGTTGATTTCAACTTGTATTGATCTAAAAAAAAAGGTTGAAACCCTACCTTTGCCACCATTTTATTCTTTATTTTCTTCCATCTTTACATATTTTATTTATTATGAATAGCTTTGTTACTTTTTTAATATTGTAATTTTTTTTTCAGTGTTCATTGTTTATGTACCACACCCAGTGCTACATGCAATATGTGCCCTCCTTAATACCCACCACCAGGTTTACCCAACCCCCTAGCCCCCTCCCCTCCAAAACCCTCAGTTTGTTTCTCAGAGTCCACAGTCACTCATGGTTTATTTCCCCCTCCGATTTCCCCCAACTCACTTCTCCTCTCCATCTCCCAATGCCCTCTGTTATTCCTTATGCTCCACAAGTAAGTGAAACCATATGATAACTGACTCTCTCTGCTTGACTTATTTCACTCAGCATAATCTCCTCCAGTCCCATCCATATTGATACAAAAGCTGGGTATTCATCTGATGGAGGCATAATCCACCATTTTATTCTTTAATTAAATATTTATCATGTTGCCACTATGAGGTAGATACCATGCAGAATGCTAGGGATACTAAGATTAATGTAAGGTTGGTGCTGTTAAGATATATTTGAGAGTCAAATTTTGGCAAATCCCACTTAGTCAAATTTCATGGCTGCATAATTTATAATAATATGGATTAATCACTTCAGTATCTTTGTCCTAAAGATAAAAATTGCATCCTTCCTTTCATTGTCTATAAACATTAGCATTAAAAGCATTTGCTTCTACAGCTTCCACTATAGGACAATAGTTGCTGGCTAGGTATTTACACATGTCAATTTCTTGAACCTTGACTATATAGGAGAGCACTATTAGGAAACTTTTCAAAGAAAGTGAATTACAGCCTTCCAGGTATTAGATAGTGATGCTCTAGAGGAATAAACTCGGGAAATGTCAGTGACTTTTCCAAAATAAAAACTGTCTGAGAAAATATCATAACGCTACCTCTCTACAGTTGTATCAGAGACAGTTACTTTCAAACACCAAAAAATTGCTCAAAGAGAAAGTACAACTTTCTGTTGTAATTGACATAAGTTATTATTACCATAACACTAGAAGTTGGATAGGATAGGAAAGTCATACATACATAGCTGGTAGGAAAGGAAAATGATACAGACATCTTGGAACATAGTTTGACAGTTTAACAAAGAAAACATGCAATTACTCTGTAACATATTAGTTGCACACTTGGCTATTTATCCCAGAAAAATGAAAATCTAGGTCCACACAAAAACCTGTACACAAATATTTATAGCACCTTATGTGTAACAGCTCCAAAATGAAATATGACCAAACATCCTTCAAGAGATTAAGGATTAAACAAATATTAGAACATCTATACCACAGAGTACTACTTAGCAACAAAAAATACAAACTATTAATACATACACTTGAGTAAGTCTTCAGGGAATTTCATTCAAGGAAAAAAAGCCAGTCCCAAAACATTCTACACTATATAATTTCACTGTGAAATTACAAGTTTTAGAAATGTAATTTAGATCAGTGAATGAAAAGGGTTAAATTGGGGTCACGGGGATTAGGATTAGAGAGAGGTGGTGTGTAGTTATAAAAGGGTAGTTTGAGGGATCCTCCTGTTAATTAAAATGTTCCAGTATCTTGAGTATGGTACTGGATATACAAACCCACACACATAATTAAATTGTGTAGAACTTAATACATGCACACAAATAAATACAAGATAAAATTGGAGAAATCTAATGAGAATTGTATCAATATGATCACCATGGCTGTGATAGTATACTATACTTGGCAGATAGATATAATTCTGCAAAATGTTAAATCATTGGCAGGAAGTGGTGGGTACAAAGGCTCACTCTATGATATTTCATAAACTGCATGTGAATCTACAATTATGTCAATAAAAATTTCAACTCAGCAAAGAGTGATTAGAAAGTTGGAGCAGTCTGTCCTCTGTCTCTTTCATACATACACACACCTACACACGCATGCCATACTTACTCATCTGAGTCTCCTGTACAGTTCTGATTCATTAAAAGTGCTATTTGCCTTAAAAACAGTTCTCAACAAAACTTGAATATGTGCATACAAAATACACAGCAACACCACCCTACTGATCCATGATTGCACACGTAATATTCCTCCCATCATCTAATTGTTCTAGATAGTCTCTTCAATAAGAGAAGAATCCATACATTTTGATGGTGAGTTCTAGACCTTTCATCACAAATAGTCTCAGCCAGTAATTAGTTTGCAAGCAATTTTTTAATCCACTGGTCCCTAAGACAATCTTTACAAGAAAGCTTTTTACAATACTTGTCTTAAATCATTCCTTATTTCAAAATTCTTAAGTTTTATAATTTTAAATATACTGTATTTCAAAGTAATCATTTGGTTTACATGAAGAGACTTTTAAAATGGGCTTTGGTTGAAACTTATGCTGGATAATGGGTAAGAAAACAATGGGTAAAGGAAAATTAAGTCTCTACCTTTCCCTTGGGCAGTTGTTTTCTGCTCTAGTACTATAGGCCTGAGCCTCTCTCCAAGCATATTATATTTTTGAATTGTTTTATAAATAATTGAATAAACTCTAAGATAGCTTCACATCCTCTGTACACATAGAGGATACTTCAGAATTCACACATTTATACCGGTTGTATTTATTGGGGAAAAGGAAGAAACGACGACTAAAAAAAAAAAGGGAAAAATTTATATTTAAATTCTTAGTTATCCAACTAATTCTTAGTTGACATATGAATCATATGTATTCACTCATTTAATCATTCCAATCCCCAGGTAAAATAAATATCACTTTTTCACCTCATTTCACATATGTTGGGAGAATCTTTGAAGTGTTAACAGATTTCTTTCATTTGTATTTCTATGTGTATTCTGGCCTTGTTCCCAAACCAGGTTGTCAGGGAATTCTACCATCACTGCTAGGGAAAGGCTGTTATGATAGCACATATTGTTTACAAACATTTAAGTCCTGGATTTTAAGTTTCAGAGATTTACTTGGAGTTGTATAACCTTGAGCTTTTGAGCTTCATGAACCTAAAGCTTGGAGAGCTCGTCATATAATGTCTATGCCACACCAAAATTATCTGAATGAATCCCGATGAAGTAATAAACAGTTTTCACGCTCCCAATGAGATAACAATTCTCTCAGTGGGTGGAGAAAGACATGGAAGGAACAAAATATAATCTATATACTCATGAGCTCCTGAGAAGTAGCCTTGAACATATATTAGTGGGAATTCATGGGATGAATTCCATGACATCAAGAAAGAAACCCAAATACATTAGGAGGGTCCCATACTTGCATATCCCATGTATTGAGAAGCTAGGTATACCACTGAGCAATCGAAATGGTAGGAGCAAATTGTATGAGAAAATGTACGTCTCAGTAGAGGCCACTGCTGTCAGCTGACGACCACGACCCAGCTGAGTTACCTCTGCTCTCTGAGGTTGTGATACTATATGAATTATCCCTAATCCTTAGAACCTCTGGTAAAGGGATACTTTAGATGTACTGAGATCATCAGGAATTAACAAAATTAAGTCTCTCCTTCACCGGGTTTCATTTGCTCTTCTTTTTCTACTTCCGCAGGTGCAAGCTGAGATTATGGATTTGAGACATTTCATCTTTTGTAATATAAGTATCTGCCACCATAAATCTTCCCCAAAGCCTTGTTTTAGGGCCATCTCGCAAATTTTGATGTGACATTACCATTTTCCTCCAGTTCAAAATATTGTCTAAATTCCTTTGGAATTTCTTCTTCACTCACAGGTGATTTGAAGGTATATGTTGTTTAATCTTTAAATACTTGGGGAATTACCACATGAAGTTGTCATATTGATTTGTACTTTAAATCCTTTGTGGCCAGAGAACATCCTTTGTGTGTTATATACAGTTCTATGCATCATATCTACATAGACTTAAAACCCCACCAGACAATGCTATAATTTTTTGCTTTCAGTAGTCATACATATTTTAAAGAATTTATATGATGAAAAATAGTGTGTTTACTATGCCTGGGATTCTTCCCTTATTACTGAAGCCTTACATTTCCTTCTAGTATCACTCTTCATCCTCAAGAATATCTGCTAGCATTTGTTTTAGAGCAGGTCTACTATAAAATAATTCATAGTTTTCTTCATCTGAGAATGTCTTCTCTTCACCTTTCCTGAAGGATATTTTCACTGGATATACAATCCTTTTCTCTCAACACTTGGAAATTTATATTGTTGTCTCGAACCCTTCATGGTTTCTGATGAGCAGTCTGCAAACATTTAAATTACTGTTTACCTATATATAATGTGTTGTTCTTCCATGGCTGCCTTCAAGACTGTCTTCTCTCAGCAGTGTCATTATTATGTGTTCTATGATAATTTTTTGAGCTTACCTTGTTTGGGTTTCACTAAAGCATCTTGAATTGGTCTGTCACCAAACCTGGGAAAATTTCAGCTATAATTTTCCAACTTTTTTTCCTACACCAATTTTTTTTTCTTATTCTATGATTTCATTAGCACAAATGTTAGCTTTTTTTTTTTAACATTGTTCCAGAGATCCCTCAAGGGCTGTGTTTATTTTTTTCAAACTTTTTCTACTTTGTTTTTCAGACAGGATAATTTCTATTTGTCTATCTTTAAATTACGGACTCTTTCATCTGCCCCCCTCATTCTATTCTTGAGTCCACCCAGTGAATTTTTATCACTTATTGTAGTTTATTTCAGTTCAAAGATTGCCATTTTGTTTTATTTTTTGTAGCTTTTCTTCCTCTGTTGAGAACGTCTATTTTTCTATTCATGTCAAGAGTGTTTGCATTTCCTGCACAGAGCAAAGTTATAATAGCTGCTTTACAGTTCTTTACATTTAATTCCAACATCTAGCTCAACTCAGAGTTGGCATCTGTTGATTTTTTCCTATTAAAATTTGTCCAGGAGGCAAGAATACACAACAGGGGAAAGACAGGCTCTGCAGTAAATGGTGTTGGGAAAACTGACAGCTACAGGCAAAAGAATGAACCAACTACTTTCTTACACCATACACAAATATAAACTCAAAATGGATTAAAGACCTAAATGTGAAACCTTAAAAATTCTTGAGGAGAACACAGGCAGTAACTTCTATGACGTCAATTGTAACATTTTTCCAAAAGGTCTCCTAAGGAAAGACAACCAAAAGCAAAAATGAACTGGGCACCTGGGTGGCTCATTCAGTTAATCATCTGCCTTGGACTCAGGTTATGATCCTAGTGTCCTGGGATCCAGCCTTGAGTCAGGCTCCCCACTCAGTGTATATATATATATATACACACACATACACACACATATGTGTATATATACACATATGTGTGTATATAATTTATAAAATGTAGCACCAAAAAATCCAATTAAAATGGCAAAGGAGCTAAAGAGACATTTTTCCAAAGAAGACATACAGATGGCCAACAGACACATGTAAAGATGCTCAACATCACTGACCACCAGGGAAATGTAAATCAAAGCCAAGGTAAGATATCACCTTACACCTGTTAGAACAGCTGAAGTTAAAAAGACAAAAAATAACATGCATTGGCAAGGATGTGGAGAAAAAGGAACTCTTGTGCACTGTTGCTGAAAATGTAAATTGGTGCAGCCACTATGGAAAACAATATGGAAGTTCCTCAAAAAATTAAGAATAGAATTACCATATGATCCAATAATTCCAACACTGGGTGTTTACCCAAAGAAAATGCAAATTTGAAAAGATAAACGTACCCCTATTTTCACTGTAGCATTATTTATAATAGTGAAGATCGGGTGGGGTGCATGGGTGGCTCAGTTGTTCAGCATCTGCCTTTGGCTCAGGTCATGATCCCAGGGTCCTAGGATCTAGCCCCACATCTGGCTCCATGCTCAGCAGGAAGCCCGCTTCTCCCTCTCCCACTCCCCCTGCTTGTGTTCCCTCTCTCACTGTGTCTCTCTCTGTCAAATAAAATCTTTAAAAAAAAAAAAAAAAGGAAGCAATCTAAGCATTCATTGATAGATACATGGATAAGGAAGGAAGATGTCACACACACACACACACAGGAATATTATGCAGACATTTAAAAAAAATGGGATCTTGTCATTTGCAGCAACATGAATGGACCTAGAGGGTATCATGCCAAGTGAAGTAAGTCAGACTAGAAAGACAAATACCATATGATCTCACTCATGTGCAGAATCTGAACACCAAAACAAATGAATAAACAAAAAACAGAATGAGACCTATAAATACAGAAAATAACCTCATGGTTGCCAGAGGGAAGAGGATGAGGGGATGGGCAAAATAGACGAAGGGGAGTGGGAGATACATGCTTCCAGTATGAAATAAGACATGGGGTACAGCATAGAAAATATAGTCATAATACTGTAATAGCATTTTATGATAACAGATGGTATCTATACTTGTGGTAAGCATGCCTACTGTATAGAAAATTTGAATCACTATGCTGTACACCTGAAACTAACATAACACTGTGTGCCAACTACACACAGAAAAGGTTAAAAATAAAATTTATCCAATTTGCAGTCTTTTTATAAGCCAAATAAGTTCAAGTTATATCCTGAACATTTTGAGGATTATGTTGTGAGATTAGATCCCATTAAAATCTTCTGGAAAGTGTTCTATATTTATGGCATGCATAAATCCCATTAGATTTGGACCACAAATTCTGTCTTGCCTTTGTAACAGTGATGCCAAAATTAGTTCATTTTTCAAATTTTGCTCTGCCTCTTTTGGTCTTCTCTGGATATGGGCAGCTCGGGGATTCATCTGGGCCTAAGACAGTGGTTTATATCATACCTCAGTTCTCAAAGACTTGGTCATGGTTCTTTGCATAGGTTCTTCACATTCATAGCTTGACAATGAATTCAGCTCACACAAAGATGTAGGGTATCTCCACTCTGGTATTTTGCTCACATTCTCTTATTTCCCAAAATTCCCCCCTCCAACTTTTTTTTTTTCTGATTCCTCTAGCCTTTTGCACTTCACACAATTCCATGAGACTCGGGCCATCTTCACAAAAATGCATCAGGAAAACCAGGAAAGAGAAAGTAGTAATGGGATCTCACACACCCTCTTTGGACCACAGGGGCCATTTTACCTTGTTCCTCTGGCCAAAGAGACAAGTTTTCCATTCAGAGTTTTAGGTCCCTCTCTTACTGCACTGCCTAAATGGTAGGGCTTTCAATGACAATGAGAAGGAAAAAAAAAAAAAAGGATTCCCCCATATTCTCCAGGTGTCAGGGGCCCTTTTTTCTGATCCTCTGGACAGAAGTTACCCTCAGAATTTGTATTGTCTGCTCTCATCATGCAGTTCCATGACTGAGACTAACCTTCACTTAAATCCAGGAGCCAAAACAACAGGAAAAAACTAATAACCAGCACACCCCCCCCCCTTATACTACTGTGCTTGTTGTTGACTTCCATCTGCTTTACTGTTTGTTTCTCAGAGTCCTCAAGTAGTTGTGCTTCATATTGTCTCCAGACTTTTTATTGTAATCTGTGGCAGGAACAGTCCATGATAATGTTTATATTATTCTGGCCAGCACTGGAAACCCATATGGTAGCTTTTTAGACACAAAAAATCATAAGTCCTGCCCTGACCTAGATCCCTGATTTGTTTTAACAAAATTCCCAGGTAACTAGTGAGCCCATTAAAATAAGAGATGTCTGAGCTAGATCACAGAAATAAGATTCAAAAAGCTCTCAGAATCTAAGAAAATTCATGTAAAGTCCTTCAGTGAGGTCCAAAAAATAAATTCTAATACACAAACACCTACACACACACAAACATATTTTTAAAATAAAAAAGTAATTATCATAATCCAGTGGGAAGGGAAGCTTAAAACAGAAAAATAAGATGACATATCATATGGAAATGGTAAAGAAAATCATGGTAGAGATGTTAGAGCATGTATTTGTGAAGCCATAAAAATAATCAGCAAGACTAGTAACATTGAGAAAATGTTAATGATAGTAATTTTAAATGAAAAAGCATGATTCAAGTTATGTTAAATTGATGTTATAACTCTAAAAAATTTTAGAAAATTAATAAATTTTAGAAAAATAACCAGTTCAGAAAAGAACAACCAGAAAGTCAAGCAAACTGGAAACAAAGAGGAATGACTGCTTAGAAGGAATAGCTCTAAGCAAGTCAGATTATGGTGGATAACATTTTGTTGACTTTCTAGCATCTATTATCCCCTCCCATTCTCAAGCTCTCTATTATGTTTTTGGAGATCTCATTGGTGTATATAAACTGATTAGACATAGAGACTCTGAATTCAATCCAAACTCACAAGAGATTTTAATATAAAACCTGAAACTACATAACTTATACTGAGAAACATAACTTCAATATTCCCGACATTGGCAACAGTTGACCAGTGTATTCTCTCTCTTTAGTCAAGCCAATGGAAACCCAAATTATTAAAAAGTGGCTTGTTAAACTTGGACTGAATGAGGATATAATACCAAGTGATTAAGTTATGGCAGTAGGCTCATCTGGATGGAAACATTTTTGTACATGGTAAGGATATGTCTTCAGGAAACAGAGTTCTGTCATTACAGGATATTATTAGCACCACCAAGATGTGTATCTTTAAATCATATTTCTATGGTTAAACAAACATAACTTATAACTTTCTTTCTATAAAACATAAAGCTCTTTAGCCATTGTGAAGTTCAGTATACAAAAAATATTAAATTTGAAAGACATAGAAGATGATATATACACACCTAAATATCATTTTTTTTCATTTAATACATGCTCATTCATACTTATTTGCTAAGCTTTAGTGATAGAACAATGATCTTTTCTTTAAGAATGGGACTGCTAATTGACATTCCAAGTGTATAAGCCCTCAAAAATTAATATGATTTCAGTTTCAGTTAAAGTAGAATGAGAAGTTAGTCATTACTTATAATTTAGGCAGTATAGAAACCTAAATTTTCTTATTTTTTTTATTTTTCCACTTGTTTTTAGCAGTTCACATATATTTTGAGACTTTATACAGTACCAAACTTAGGTTATTATACTCTACCAGTTTACAAAATATTCAAATAGCATAATTAAAACAAATGAAACCAGCAAAAAAAGAATGTGAGAAAAACATAACCAATAATATGCATACAATTCAATTTTATACGCACAAAGTACAAGTAACTATAAGATAAGCTACATAAACAAGTTTGTTCACATAATGGAAATCAGTATGTTATAGAGGGAAGAGAGAGTTTGAGTTAATTCACTGCTAGTGAGGCTCTATTAAGAGAGGTTTTACTATATTTTCAAGCAAAATACCATCCACTCTTATAGTAGATATTCTGTTACTTTAAAGTGACTTTGAATTTCACATATTAATTAACGATGTTGATTTTAAAGTTTAAATTCTAGAGGGTGATCTTATTTCTCTTATTTGAAAATTCTAGGGGACATATTACTATTATACTGTATGTATCAACAACAACAGAGTAATGCAAATTAGCTAACGGGTACTTATCCATGATACCTTCTTTATTAAGTAGAGATCCATTTATAATGGCATGGACCTATGAATTGTTTATATGAGGATAGAGATGGTTTAAGAAAAAGTTTTACTCATTATAGTAGATAATCATACCCCCTCTGCTATCTTATAAATTATGAATTTGTAGATAAATCCTCCTTTAATATGTAGTTCAAGGTAAATGTCATCCTACTCCTGTTCAAATTAATGCTAATTTTAAATTAACATATCCCAAATTAGTGAGACCAAACAAATCATCAAATGAATTATTTTATAATGGTAGCTTTTATGGAGAAAGATTAATTAAAACAAATAGAGCAAAGTCCTTCTTGACCTCAGGTAAACACCAAAGAGCATGTAAACAGAGACTACTAAGAGAACAATGACCCACATCTAAAATTCAAACAAACCTGCAATATTAGATTTGAAAATCTCATCTAATCAGGTCAATTGGTTAGAGCAGGATACTAATATGGCCAAGCTAAACACTGGATCCTCATATATGCCACCTAGCTTTGCCCCAGGTCTCTAGATTAAACCCCTAGAGCTTTTTAGCCATCTGGCAAGTGAAGTTAGTTCCAAATACAAGCATCCTTCCCTGAACTGCCCCCTATCTTGGCATCCCACAGAGAAGAAAACTTCAAATATATTTGCCAATCTTCTTTCAATGACTGCTCCCTTTCTACATAATGATGACACATAAATATTCAAGTAACATTCCCTGAACACACATTATAACCTTTAAAAAGGAAGAAAGCCACTTATAACAAAAAACCCAGTTCTCTGCCTATAAGACAGGTTATTCCTTTTTATTACCCAAATTAAGTTTTCCAAGTTACTGAACTTATCTTCTGAATCTCTTTCTCAACCTCCCAGTTTTCTAACAGCTCCAAACAGTGGGAAAATCTGTAACTGTGAGAAAAAGTGCCACAGATGAGTACTTGATTAAAATTAGGAAAAGTGGAACATAAGAGCCCATTGAATAAATGCCAGATAGATAGGAAGAAAATCAAAACAAAGATTTTCCCATCTCAACATAGAGAGGGGAAAATGATTCCCAGCACCTGCTAAGATCTGAACAGAAAAAGATCTACTTATAAATGTTATTTTCTATATCCTAGCCCCTAAAGTTTAAGCAGGTCTTCTTTAAAATGAGTATTATATTAAAATAATTATTCAAAAATAAAATTATAGAATTATTTCTAATAAATGATGATGTTGTATTTTGTTTTATCTTCTGTATAGTTTTCAAAAACACTTCTACATACCTTAATACAATTATGGAAATTATAATAATCTCTTGATATGTATATTCTTCTGCCTTCATCTTCCCACAAAAAGCCTAAAACAGTAAGCTACCTTGTATTCTATTTAGGAAATAGAAGAAAGATAATGAAATAAAAATCACTTAAAAATAAAGACATTAAGAGAAAAATCGAAGAGATATATATATGTATACATATATATATATATATTCCCAATACAAGCCATCATTAAATATTTCAAATGATCTGTTAGAAATTTTGTATTTTACTAAATTACTAAATTATGGACCATTTCATCAAAAACCTTTAAAAAGTCAGCATATTAGGCATTAGTGGAAAGGATATTTACATTATGTCTCCCTGTATCTTAAACCAAGAATAGTCAAATATGCTTTTTAAAAAATTGACGGGGCTCCTGGGTGGCTCAGTGGGTTAAGCCTCTGTCTTCAGCTCAGGTGATGATCTCAGGGTCCTAGGATGGATCCCTGCATCGGGCTCTCTGCTCAGCAGGGAGCCTGCTTCCCACCACCCCCACTGCCTGCCTCTCTGCCTACTTGTGATCTCTGTCAAATAAATAAATAAAATCTTTTTAAAAAATGGTTAAGAGATTGCGACAACATGGATGGAACTAGAGGGTACTGTGCTTAGCAAAATAAATCAATCAGAGAAAGACAATTATTATATTATCTCCCTGATATGAGGAAGTTGAGAGGCAAAGTGGAGGGGTTTGGGGGGTAGGAAAGGAATAAATGAAACTAGATAGGATGGGGAGGGAGACAAACCATAAGAGACTCTTGATCTTATAAAACAAACGGAGGGTTTGGGGGGTGGGGAGAGTAGGGAGAGGGTGGTGGGGTTATGGACATTGGGGAAGGTATGAGCTATGAGTGCTGTGAAGTGTGTAAACCTGGAGATTCAAAGACCTGTACCCCTGAGGCTAATAATACATTATATGTTAATAAAAAAATTTTTAAAAAAATGTTAAATGGTTAAGATGGTTAACCTTGTATTATGTGCTTTTTACAAGAATTTAAATTAATTAATTATATTTTGTGAAAAAAAGTTCCCAATATAGCTATGGTATTATATTATACTAGAGTTATATTATGGGTGTTTTAGGTATATATTTATGATATAGTATTATGTATTCTATTATAGTTATTGTATGCTGACAAATAAGAAGGGCCCATCATGTGGTGTCAGGCTGGGAAGTTTTTCATTTATTGCATTAATACTGAGCACCAAGGATGCATCATGCATTATTCAAGCAGAGGAAATCAAATCCCCTCCTTCAAAGCTATTGGGAAAACTACAAAATTGTCACAAAATGGTCATATCGCTTAGTATGGTATGGTAAGAATGTGATGTATTCAAGACATACTAAGTTCATAGAATCAACAGTATTCCCTAGACTACTGACTATAAAAGGAGGAAATCAAAAATGTCATAAAGATTTTTGCCTTGGATAGTTGGGCAAATTGTGTTGCCATCCATAGAGAAAGGAAATTTTAAAAAAATAAGATAAACAAAACTAATAAACCTATAGTAAGAGTCATCAAAAAAATAAAAGGGGCCAAATAAAATCAGAAATGAAAAGGGAAAAGTTACAACAAATACCACAGAGATGCAAAGAATTATAAATGACTACTATGAATAATTATACAACAAAAAGTTGGAAAACCCAGAAGAAATTAATAAATTCCTAGAAACATACACTCCTTCATGATGAATCAGAAGAAATAGAAATAGAAAATCTCAACAGACTCGTTACTGGTATTGAAATTGAATCAGTAATCACAAAACTCCCAATGAACAGAAATCCAGGACCAAACAGCTTCAGAGGTGAATTCTACCAAACACTTCAAGAAGAGTTAATACCTATCCTTCTCAAACTCCAAAAAATTAAAGAGGAAAGACTGCTTCTTTCTAGAGTTCCTTCTAGAAGGTCAGCATTACCCTGATTTACAAACCAGACAGACACTACAAAAAATAAAATCATAGGCCAATATTCCTGATGAGGAAAGACACAAAAATCTTCAACAAACTATTAGCAAGCCAAATTCAACAATACATTTAAAGGATCATATACCATGATCAAGTAGGATTTATTCCGGGGATGCCAACCAAGATGGTTCAAATCTGCAAATCAATCAACATGATACACTATATGAACAAAATGAAAGTTAAAAATCATAAGATTATCTCAGGGCGCCTGGGTGGCTCAGTGGGTTAAAGCCTCTGCTTTCGGCTCAGGTCATGATCCCAGAGTCCTGGGATGGAGCCCTGCATTGGGCTCTCTGCTCCGCAGGGAGCCTGCTTCCTCCTCTCTCTGCCTGCCTCTCTGCCTACTTGTGATCTTTGTCTGTCGAATAAATAAAATCTTTTTTAAAAATCATACAATTATCTCAAAGATGCAGAAAAAGCATTTGTCAAAATTCAACATCCATTTATGATAAAAATTCTCAACAAAGTAGGTAAGGTGGGAATATATCTCATCATAATAAAGCCCATATTTGACAAATGCAACTAATAACATACTCAATGGTGAAAAACTAAAAGCTTTTCCTCTCAGGTCAGGAGCAAGTAAAAAATGTCCTCACCACTTTTATTCAACATAGTACTGGAAATCCTAGCCACAGCATTTAGGTGAGAAAAATAAATAAAAGTCATCCAAATGAGAAAAAAAAAAAAAAAAGAAGTAACACTGTCAACATTTGCAGATGACATGATACTATACACTAGAAACCCTAAAGCTTCTACCCCCGAAATTATTATGACTAGTAAATAAATTCAGAATAGTGCAGGATAAAAAATCCACATATAGAAATCTGCTGTGTTTCTACACACTAATAAACTATCAGAAAGAGATTAAGATAAAAATCCCATTTACAACTGCACCAAAAAAAAAGAAAATACCTCCAAATAAATTTAACCAAGAAGGTGAAAGATCTGTATTCTGAAAACTACAAGATATAGGTAAAACAAATTGAAGATGACACTGACAAATGAAAGGATATTCCATGCTCATGGACTGAAACAATACTATTAAGATGCCCAAACTACCCAAAGCAATCTACAGATTCAAAACAATCCTTATCAAAATACCAATAGCCTTTTTCAAAGAACTCAAATAAATAACCCTAAAATTTATACAGAACCAAGAAAAGACTCAAGAACTAAAGCGATCTTAAGAAAAAAAAACAAGGGACGCCTGGGTGGCTCAGTTGGTTGAGCGGCTGCCTTTGGCTCAGGTCATGATCCCAGAGTCCTGGGGATTGAGTGCTGCATTAGGCTCCTTGCTCAGTGGGGAGCCTGCTTCTCCCTCTGCCTCTGCCTGCCATTCTGTCTGCCTGTGCTCGCTCTCTGGCTCTCTGTCTCTCTCTCTCTCTGATAAATAAATAAATCTTAAAAAAAGAAAGAAAGAAAGAAAGAAAACGAGCTGGAGGTATCGCTCTCCTGGATTTCAAACTCTACTGCAAAACTACGGTCATCCAAACAGATGACCCTGGTACAAAAAACAAGACACATAGATCATGGGAACAGGATAGAAAGCCCAGAAATAAGACCATGGTTATATGTCAGCTAATCTACAACAAAGGAGACAAGAATATACAATGGGAAAAAGAGTGTCTTCAACAAATGGTGCTGGAAATACTGGACAGCCACATGCAGCCACATGCAAAAGAATGGAAGTGGACCGCTCTCTTACACAGAAATAAACTCAAAATGGATTAAAGACTTAAATATAAGAGCTAAAATTAGGAAACTCCGAGGAGAAAAACAAAGGCAGTAAGCTCTTTGACACTTATTTTTTACAATGGAAAAATAAACAGGACTATATCAAACTAAAAAGCCCTTCAACAGTAAAGGAAACCAACAACAAAACAAAAAAGCAATCTACTGAATGGGAGAAGATATTTTCAAATGACATATCTGAATAGGAGTTGGCATCTAGAATTAAGAGTTTACAAAACTAAATATTTTTAAAAATCCAATTAAAAAATCATCAGGGAGGGGTGCCTGGGTGGTTGGTTAAGCATCTGCCTTAGGCTAAGATCATGATCTCAGGATCCTGGGATTGAGCCCTGCATTTGGGCTCCCTTGTCAGCAAGGAGTCTGTTTTTCTCTCTCTCCCTCTGCCCTTCCCCCTACTTGTTCTCTGTCTTTCTCTCTGTCTCTGTGTCTCTGTCTCTCAAATAAGTAAAATCCTTTTAAAAAATCATCAGGGAAATATAAATCAAACCACACCTGTTGGAATAGCTATTATCAACAAGACAAGAAATAACAAGTGCTGGCAAGGATGTGGAGAAATGGGAACCCTCATGTGTTGTTGGTAGAAATGCCAATTGGTGGAGCCACTATGGAAAAGAGTGTGGAGGTGCCTCAAAAAGTTAAAAATGGAAATACCATAGAATATAGCAATTCCACTTTATCAAAAAAAGAAAAAACCACCCAAACGCTAATTTGAATAGATATATGCCCCACTATGTTCATTGTAGCATTAGCATTATTTACAATAGCCAAGGTATGGAAGCAACCTGACTGCCCACTGATAGATAAATGTGTAAAGAAGATGTGATATATCTATATTGTACATATATATGACATATATTTATGTCATATATATTATATATTTATGTAATATATATTACGTATATTTTATTTACATTATTTAATTTACATTACATATATTTACATAATTACATTATATTACATATATTTATGTAATATATATGTGATACATATTACACATATGTATTACATATATATGTAATATAACTCATACATAGAAAAGGATAAATCTTGCCTTTTACATCTACATGGATGGACCTAGAAGATATTATGCTAAGTGAAATACATCAGACAGAAAAAGAAATACTATATGACTTTACTTATGTGTGGAACCCAAGAAACAAGTGAAGAAACAAAACAGAAAAAGACTCAAAAACAAAAAACAAACTGATAGTAGGCAGAGGAGAGGGAGATGGGAGATGGACAAAAAGGACAAGGGAATTAAGAGGTACAATTTTCAATTATAAAATAAATACTACATGGGATTATAACATATAGCATAGGAGATAGAGTCAATAATATTGTAACTACGTTGTATGTTGACAGATGGTAAATAGACATTGTGGTGATCATTTTACAATGTAAATAAATATCAAATCATTTTATTGTGTACCTGAAACTAATATAATATTGTCTGTCAATTATAATTCCACTTTTTAAGATAGTTGTTAAAGGATAAGAATTACAAATTCAATACTATTTTTGTAAAGTAGCATTTGCTGTACACCAAATAATGGACATAAATGGCAGAATGACTCTTATGAAATGTAGACAGGAAGCAGGAAAACAAAGTCATATATTCCCTATTATTGTAAAGAAGAGCTTCTAAAGTTTTCAGAGTGCCCATTGGATGATTCATGGCCAAGCTATTATTTTAGTGCTTTCAATTTCTAAACAAAGGAGAGAAATACAGGTAATCTTCTTAAGCGGAGAAAATGTACCATTTGTCATGTTTCTGCTGTTCTCCTCTAAATTCACAATGTAACGTTAAATGTTACACTCAATAAAAAAAAATAGGCAAATCAGTAAATGTTCCTTTTTCATAAAACTTTACTGTATTAGCCTATGGAAATTCTACTTATAAAATTGTACTGAATTTACTTTTTTTTTCTGCTCCTCTTCCAACATATAGTGTTAATAACTTTCTCCAAGTCTTTCAAATTATTACATAATTTCAAATCATTTTAATTTCTGTTTGCCACCCTGAAGTTATAATGAATGATCTGTGAACTGTCATTTATTCTGAGAACCAAATATTTCATTTGGTTCACTGTTTGGTTTTTTTTTAAGATTTTTAATTATTTATTTATTTGACAGACAGAGATCACAAGTAGGCAGAGAGGCAGGCAGAGAGAGAGGAGGAAGCAGGCTCCTCGCTGAGCAGAGAGCCCGATGTGGGGCTTGATCCCAGGACCCTGAGATCATGACCTGAGCCGAAGGCAGAGGCTTAACCCACTGAGCCACCCAGGCGCCCCTGGTTCACTGTTTTAATGCTTAGCTGGATTCAGTCTCATACTAGGATATATTTCAGTATAATTATTAAAAATGAAAATACAAAGGGAAAAAAAAGGTGTCAGTTGGGAAGACCCAGGATGAAGAAATGGAGAGAAGAAATAGTCATTTGGGGTTATGTTCAGTTTGAGGTGCTTTGGGATATCTTGGTAGAAATATCCAGCAGAAATTGTAAAATACAGTTGTGAACCTCACAAGTTATGCATCAAGTCTCCATAACACAGACACAACTGAAGCTATGGCCATAAATGTAATTACTCAGTGAGAAGAGGAATTCAAATCATAGCTCAGTGAAATTATTTAATTTCAATGATAAAGAAGCAAACAATCCATGAAATTTGGAAAAACAAGTTTGCCTTGGAATTTTACAGAGCAAACACATCATCAACAATGTTCTGGTAGAAAGAGGGAATTAAAGAAATTACACCTAGTTAAGTTGTTCTTTAGTTATAAAAGCTGAGGACAAATATTTTTAATTGTATGCAAACCTCAAAGAATGGAACACATAATGCTTTCTTTAGAAAAAAAAAAAAAAAAAGACCAGGAATTGTAGCCAAGGGATGAATCAAATCAAAGAATTCAGGGAGAAACAAAAAACAAAAACAAAACCAAAAAAAAAAAAAAAAGAAGAAGAAGAATGGATAAGAATTTAAATATGCCAAAAGAAAAACAGTCATGAGCACCAAATTATATACCATCATGAAACCTTGAAAATAAAAACAATTATAGCATATATGATGTAATGAACATAACACAATAAAATATATAATTATAATAAATATAAGCATGGAGTAATAAAACAGTGAGAAGAAGCGAAATAGGCTTATTCCTCTTCTACCATTGGAGAAAGTCAATGATAAGAATGACATTGAAATCTATAGTTGAAAAAAAAAAAGAATATAATTCCATCTCTTGATGTTTTTCTTAATCTTTTCTATTAACTTCAGGAATAAATACCTCTAAGAAGAAGTATTTGTCTATTAGCAATTTTTTGAATTGCATGTTTTTTGTTTCTTTTGTTTCATTTTGATATTATGTTCTATGCTTCTTAAATTAGCATATAACTACCATCCCAGTTTTGGAAAATTATTTCTGCCTGTCCATATCAATCATTATATCAATCAATCACTATACTTAATTTCCTTTTGGTATGCATGTTTAGACAGACATCTATAATGATGCTCATAATTAGCTAATGATGGTTAAATCTGGATGGTGGATTTAATATAACTTAAAATTTCTTTCCTTTTCTCTTAGATTTTTTTAAATAATGAAAATGTATCACTTTTACAAAATAAAATCATTTTTATTTTCTAAAGTAAGTATTTGAATAACACACACATTCCAAAAGATACATTTTAATTCTTTGTGGCAGCATGATCTTGAGTTTATAACATATACATAATTAATTACATCACGGTGTCCTTGCTTTCTTAATAATACTTAGAAGAGCTCCTATTGTTTTTTAGCATTTACTACATGTCAGATATTACATACACTATGTTTATGAATTATTATTCTCATCCAAAACTAGTTAGGCAAGTATTACTTGTGGCATTTACGAAAAGGAAACCGTGTCTTTAAGAAATTTCCCCTTAGAGTTACCATCAATGTCCAATCCAGGATTTAAATCTTGGTCTAGAATCTATACCCTGCTCACTATGCCATGTTTCCTGCCATCTACGCTGTACACCAAGTTTATTTGATCCTGTTATACCAGGATTATCAAAACGAATGTAACCTAAAACATAGTAGATTCACTTTGATCTCTGCAGTTAAATATAAGAAGTCCCAGCAAATACAACAGTTATTAATGAAAGTCTTTATAGTCCTGACATGGGATTGAAACTCTCAGAAGTTCTGCTGCTACATCCTCTGTCGTTGCTTCTTTCCTCTGTCCTAGGCCCAAAGTCTAGAGTGTAAGACCTTGAGAAGCAGGAACTCGGCTGGTTCAGAAGGTTTACTGAGGTAATATCAATGAGTGCTGAATCTTGCCCTGCCTGCCCCCCACTATGCTTATTAACAAGACAAGGAAGAACCAGTGGAAAAGTCAAGAACTGGTATCTTGGGAAATATGTGTGGGCTAGTCTTCATATATGAACAGGGTCTGATTTCTTCCATAAATTCAGGGGAGTTATCTCTACAAGCCCTTTGCCCCTAAATACTCACGCCTTACCGGCCTCTTATAAGGGTATACCTGCTATTCTTGATAGCCAGAATTGCCATCGTACTAGGGTTTTGCCATAAGGAGCAGTCCGCACAATTCTCTGAACCACGAAAGTCCACTTAGAAGCCACACTGCTGAGACTCATACCTGGGATCTATTTGACCCCCCAAAGACCTATATTACATAGCCCTCCAAAATATCTAAACGAAGAGAAAAAAATGCACTCATTATCTACAGCAATGCCTGGCTTCTAAGTATAGGAGGTAAGCAAAACTGTGCTTACATCTTAATTACTATTATCATGATTTGCCTGTGTCAGAGATATAAAGTATCCTAATGTGTAGCTAGCATGTTCCTCAGTTTTGTTTTTCTGGAATTTCCGCAGCAAATTTCAGATCAAGGCCTAATATACATGGAATGTGGCTCAAGCATAAGTTCAGCCTGGTAGAAATGTATACAGACTCTTCATGAGGCATTATTTTCTCCACTCTTGATATAGCATAGAGAATTTGTAACCAAAACCATAGTCAGAGAACTAAAAAAACAGTAACTGTTTATAAACCAGTCCATGAATATTCATTCTAATCACTATATAGTAATCAATTAGTATACACAGCAAGAATAAGAAATCTGAGGCTACAGATTGCAGAACCGAATAAATCATCATTTTTAAATGACATAACTAAAGATAATATATTTTTCTTTCCGGATTAAAATTCATTTTATATTCCCTAGTGGAATACATATAAATAAGAAATACACAAAAGGTGAAAATTGAACCTAAATGTCCGTTCCTACATATACAGATCAAGAAAAGCATTACTCACATAATTGGATATTCATTGCCTTGTTTGCTTAAGACTGAAAAACAAATACAAATGTGAGTTTGCCAAATTTCCTTATGTTTTTTTTATAGTGCAGTGGGCTTTTAAAAAATACACAATAATGCAATAATCTATAATACTACAAAGGTTTAACGATTTTTCTGGTTATTTCCCAAGTTCATCTTTCATAATATCAAGTGTTTTAATGTGTTTTAATATATATAATGTGTTTTGGTGGTTTGAATTCTAAGTGTGACGGGTCAACTCCTCGTGGCCAAGAGCAATATGCCAATCAGGATGAAAAGCTTCTAAAAACAAACTCAACTGAGACTACCAAAAATGTAAAATAGAGTCCCCAGAGTGATGTTAATTTAAAATGACCACTGATGAAACATTTCTTATAATCCATGTCAGACATGTGCCATATCTTTTTCAGAACTGTTTTAAGTCATTCATTACTTCACCCTTTTAGGTTTTGACATCTCTAATGAGAGAACACCTAAAAACAAATGGTGGCAGTGAGAACAAAACTTAGATTCAATGCTCGCCAAGCTGCACGTGCGTGTGTATACACGTGCGTGCGTGCGCGTGCAGGCACACACGCCGATCCCACTCTAGACCTAAAATGGCTGAGTTGCAGGATGCTGTTGCTTGGTGACCAAACAGTATCTCCTCAGCCACAGAGTAATTTAAACAGTGACAGATCTGTCCCCTCAGCTTTAGGCATGGCCAGGACAAATAGTAAAGGGCATGTTTATCTTTTCGAGTATTCTACATTTTCATTTTAAGAGAGTGGTCACTTGCTTGATTTTATCGCCAATTTAGATTTTAGGGGAAAGCATTTGCAAAGCTACAGCAATCCTTTTAGGAAAATAAGAGGTAGAAACAAGCTTCTTTCAAACTGAAAGAGAGCCCTGTTTCAGTTAAGTCTGTGTGGTGTGTCCACTCTCTTCTGCTAGGACCTCCCAGCTGCTATCAGTCTCCCTTTCTTTCATTAAACAACAGCAGTTAATTAGCCCAGCCTGTCCTCTTCCCTTCTCTCTGTCCCTTTTCAAGGTAGTAATGATGTCTAATGACCAGCAGCAGCAGGTTACTGCAACACCAGGCACAAATCTCTCTCCCTGAGAGCAGAGCAGAGCCAGCCGCAAACCCTCAAACCTCAGAGAGCGAGAACAGATTCTCAGTCCACCTGAAAAAAACCCAAATACAGTTCTTTATTTCAGCTAAGATATGCCTTGGACTTAAAAATGTTTTTGTTTTGTTTTGTTTTCTTGGTCTTTCTGCCGATTGTACTCCCGCTATTACAAAGAAAAACTTATTTATAAGGAAGAAATAATTTGAGATGCCGAGAAACACATGATAAAAGGGGAACCTTTTATTTATTTTTTAACTTGTTGAAATGATGATTGGCTGTCCTTCAGGGAAGGCGGAGCCTATAGTTCTATGTAAGGAGCAGCATAAAATCTTCATAAAGAGAAATAGAGGAGTTCATGAATTAAAAACCTCTTCAACATTTCCAAACAGGCTTGAATGAAGAGCAAATCTCTTAAATACTACATGGAAACCACTGTCTAAGAATATCATCCGATGAATTACATTTTCTCCCATAAATATATGGAATCTTTGTTGAATTGAAAAGGGAAACATGTGTTACTTTATTATTAACACTGTAGTTGTTATTCTACATTAGATGTCTTAGCAATAATTCTTTAACAACTTTGCATAAATTTTTCAATGAAAATATGAGTATCTGAACATGTGAAGTCTGGTTTGAATTACTAGGCATTCATATTCCTCTTCGTGTCTCTATGACGGTTACATAATTAATGTTAAGAATTTTTAATTAATGTTTTAAAGGGGCACCTCTCTTTATACACATAGTGGAGGTAACCAGACCCATGTAAGCATAAACTGAACCAATACACAAGTGAAGCTATCTGACAGATAAACAGAGGAAACGTGATTTTCACATAAAAGGAATGAAAAACAAACTTCCCACCTAGCAATTGCTTTGAAAAACATAGAAAATATTATCTAATACTATTTTGGCCAATATACCTTAAATGATTATTTTATTTATTCAGTTAGCCCACGGGTGCCCAAAGGAAAATACATCCTTATGTTCTGAATTCTAAATCTACTTTGTCTAATAATAAGTCATTTTAAAAAATCAGGTTAAGTTACTTCCCGTACAAATGAATCAAAGCACTCCATTCTCCACAACAGACTTCTGGCTCATCCAGATGTAAATAAACCTCAGTTCTAATCCAAACACATCTAGGCATCTAGTCCTCATTATTTAGTAAAGCAAGACAGTAATCTCACCATTGTCTTTAGCAATGCCACATTAAAAGAGAGGGCTGTTTATAGGTCTACCTCCTAGAAAATTCCAACAATTGTACTTAAAAAAAAAGCATAACTTTTATGTGTTTCTATTTCACCTTTATTTCCTTTTCCCATTTTCCAAATAAATTCCATATATATGTACATATATACATATATACCTATACATATATATATATATATATATATACACACATATATACCACTTCCTTCAAGCAACTATCCCTAATTAATCTTGGGAAACCATTAACTATTTTCCAAACCTGAAAGAGTCCTCCAAATAGTTCTCTGAAAAACCTTTCATGCACATATTTCCAATTTAATATACCTCCGTTGGAGAGAGAAGAATAGCTTGCAAGATATCTCCTTTTCTAGCATCCTCCAGGAATACTGCACGGGCAAACAGTTGTCAGTAAGGGGTTGGCGTGGGAGGAGGTTAGGAAAAGGAGCAAATGCTCAAGAAACCCCAAAGCCAGGCAAAAATGCAAAGGATGCCAAATGCCCTCCCCCACCCCTACTCCAGGCGAGTACCCACCGTAGCATGACGAAGAAAGAGGTCTTATGGATCTGATCTGCAATCCTACTTGTAGCCCACAGTTTCCATCTTCTTAAAAAGGGAATTGATGCCGCCGCCGCCTCCCAACCTCACAGGCTTCTGCCCTGAGAGGCTGAGATACACTAGGTTCTCAGTGCCCAGTAGCTTGCTGCGCCTGGGCTTGGAGCTTTGTGGCCATGAGACTAGAGCTATCCCAGAACAAGGAACAAATATATACACCATTTGATTGCGTCCAAACCCATGTCTCTTTGTTGTTCATCATGTAGCTGCGGCTTTATTTGTGTAAGGGGGAAGTGAGGAAGGGGATGGGGGGCGGGGAGGAGGAATCTCCAGAACCTTATCTACAATCTAAACAGTCGTGGCAAGCTCTCTGGGAGTGATCGAGGCGACGGGATAGCCCGGTGACTCCCAGGCGGCGGTCTAACAATAAAGCCTGAGAGTGTCGGGGCGGGGGGTTGGGGGAACCCCACATCTCCGACTAGCGCCACAATCGGGCTTTGTGCCAATTAGGAGACACTGTAGACGATCGATCAGAATCGTCTATTATCAGAGCGTGCGTCTGGGGTTCCAGCGTGGCCTTTATGCTTGGTGGCGAAAGCGGGACACGCGCCAGGCGCCCAGCGAAGGACATGGGACAATGGCCCAACCCAAGGACGCGGGAGGCCGCCCGACGCGGGGATGGAAGCTCCAGGAGCGGGTTCAGGAGCCGGGAGGCGAGGAGGGCGGCGAGCTCTGGAGGTGCGCTGCCGCTTTAAAATAAAGGACCACAAAGACTCCACCGTGGGGGAAACGCGCCTGGCTAATGCGAGTGGGGACAACTTGGGGAGGGGGTTGAGAAAGGTGGGGGGGGCACACGAGCCAACGGTGGCTCACGGCTCCCCCTTTCCCCCCCTCACTCCCTCCTCCCCGCCGGCTGCACCCGCAGACAAATAACAGAGGAAGGCGAGTCACTCACCGTGGTCTTGACCGGCACGAAAAGCACTTGCTTGGCGCAGCCGCCGCCCCCGCGGACCTCGTCCGGCTGGCCCAGCTGGAAGCCCTTCGATTTGACCCAGAATTTAAATTTGGCGTTGTCCGTGGAGCTCGACTCGGAGCCGTTGAGGAGCTGGACGATCCGCTCGTATTTTTTACGGGTCACCGTCTTGGTCTTGCCTGAGTCCCCGTAAGTCCTGAGGCACCAGTCCTGGAACTGGCGGTACATGTCGCGCTCGCTCTCCATGTTCCCCGGTCCCGGCCGTCGGCCGGATGCTCCCAGCGCACTTCGCACCTGTTCACCCCGGGCTCATGAAAAATGCAGCCCCGGCCACGATGTAGGGACGCGAGGTCCCGGCCGCCGCCGGAGCCTGCCGGGGGCGGGGGTGGGGGGGGTGGAAAGGGGAGGAGGGTCCGGCTGGGCACCAGCAATCAATGCCCAGTGCTACCAAGTCTCTGGTTCAT
The DNA here is from genome assembly GCA_004024625.1 of Mellivora capensis. Taxonomy (NCBI): domain Eukaryota; kingdom Metazoa; phylum Chordata; class Mammalia; order Carnivora; family Mustelidae; genus Mellivora; species Mellivora capensis. The sequence continues at coordinate 78,392 of PISX010006817.1, forward strand.
TCGTAATTGCAACGCTTGTCTCGGACGCTTGTCGCTTGTCTCGTCCTCTTAGTGATGGGTCTCTTAATATTGTGTAACTAGGACCATCCCAACAGCATCTGGCCCAGAGGAGCTGGGTTTTAAATAATTAAAATCCCATTCCTTGGTTTATTAAAAATCCCAATATTGACTTGGGGTGGTCCCTGGACGCCTCGCCCCGGGGCTGTGTCCTGGGCAGGGCAGGTGCAACGCTGCGCCGCCTCCCCGCGCGCGCGCCCCAGAAGCTTCCCCGGCCGCTGGCCCCACCGTCCAGGAAGCGAGGGCTGAGCTTGTCTCGAAAGCAGCCGCCAGGCCGAGTGCCTGCGAGCCCCGAAGGGCACCCGGGTCCCCTGACTCTCCTTCCTCCAGGGTCCCGTTCCGCTTCGGCTTTCTCTGCGTGGGGCGTTCAGAGACTAGAAAGAGAGAAAGTTCTTACCTGTCATGTTGTTAAGCCTATCAAATCCTGCTACACGGGAAATTTTTAAGGTATTTTTTAAATGGTTTAAAATGTCATTTCTTCATATGCATTTAGGCTAAATTCCAGCCCTTCAGGTAGGTTCCAGGAGTTAAGCCCCAGAATTAGCAAAACATTCATGGATATTTGGCCATAGTTCTATAGGAGAGACTGTGGTACCCCAAACAGATATCCGTTCCAGGGAGATGTGGGTAAACGAAGGCAGGCCGCTGGCAGCGGGTCTCCCGGGTAATGATGGGGTCCCCAGACAGGACTCCTCTGGTTTCTGCTGAACTGGGTACAAGGCATAGAAGTAAGTTTATAATACAGATGCTTAAAACCCTTTGCATGAAATTAAAATAGAGATTATTTTCCCCTTGCTTGGTTACAGTTTGCAGTACACACAGGAGGTTCCGTATGCCTATTTTCCCCCTGCCACGTCATGGACACCCCTCCACTGCTCAGAGTAGCCAAATATGAGTTCCTCTGGACGATTTTCTCAAGCAAATGAAATCAGCAGCTCCTCCATTCAGGATTTCCACCCGTTTGTTACAGAGCTGGAAACACGGGAGTTCCCATCCTCTTCGCACTGCGATTGCGGCCGCTCCTCTTTATTCTACTCTCTGCGGAGGCCCGCGCCCGTCCCGGGAGGCGGCTGTGCCAGGAAGGCGGCCCGACCAGTGCCCCGCGCCTGGTCCGCGTCCTAGCCCACCTTCGCCCCTCGTCGTCGTCTCCAAGACGAAAGCCCCGAATGGGGACGCGGAGTATTTGTACCCTCTGCGCCGCAGCTGGTCCCGGCACTTGCAAAATGGTCAGTGGCTCCTGCTCGGCCAGGCTGAGTGTGTGCGTGTGTGCGAGCAAGGGAGCGAGGGTGTTCGGTATGCGGGGGGTGCGCTGTGTGTGCGCGCGTCTCAGGGAAGGTCTTCGCGGCGGCTGGAGCCGGGACTGACAGCCCGGGCGGAGCGCGAGCAGCTCCACACACTAAACCTCTCGCCTCTCCCCTCACCCCCACCCCTCCCACTCCCCTCTCCTCCCACCCCCCCCCTCCCCGGCCCCTTCCAAGCTCTCTGATTGGCCAATGGGACAAAAGTTTCTGTGGAGACGGCTGGGCGCTGACGTCACGGGCAGAATTGTCCCATTTAGGGATCCCGGGGGCAGTGCGCATGCTGCAGGCTGCAGGTTAGAGGCAGGAGGAGGTAGCAGCGGGCGCGGCGGCAGCCAGGTGGCGGAAAGGAGCACTCAGCATCCAGGTGGGGGGACGACTCCAGCAGGGTTTCCATGGAGATTCCTCTGGGTCTAGCCTAAAAACAGCAGATCAGCTGACACCATTAGCTCAGGACCTAATTACTGCTTATTGGAGCAACAAATGAGGGAGAGGGCCAGCTGCAAAGGAAGAGTTTTTATCCTCCCCACCCCACACACACACACACACCCCATCTCCTCCTTTCTCCCCTCTAGGTCGCTCTTAAGTCCCGGGTGAATTCTCATTAACTTGCAAGATTCCTGCAACAACAGCCACCCTTCTCTAGAGGCCACCCGGACTGCTTTATTCTTTTTATTTTTCTTTTGTATGGAAGAAAAAAGTGCTAAAATAAATCAGTTGTCCTGAGTCCTTGAATTTTTGCCCAGTAAATATTAAACCAGTGGAGTTCAGAGAATCCGCTAATAGAAGTCACAAGTGGATCTAATGTAAGGATTTTGGGGGGAGGCAAGGAGGGAAAAAAAAAAAAAAACCTTAAATGTGTTAAATTACGTATTTTTCTTTAGGCCTTTCACATTTTTTAAAAAGATGTCAATATCTTAAACTGTATGTGGAATAAGGAATTGGACAGAAGCATATTTTGAATCACCCTCACACCTCACACGAACCCTTAAAAGTTTACCTTGTGGCATAAGAGAGAGAGGATAAATTCCAAGTTGGGAGATCTAGATCGTGTTGTATATAAATGTTTCCTAGAGGAAGAATAGTTGATCCTAGAAAGGTCAGTTCATTCAAGAGTAAGCTGGTTCTATAGAGTTCACTTTCTCTTATGGTTGTAAATTAATTTACGATTTCTGAATTCTTTTTGGTAGGTCTTTCATCTTAAGAGTCCTCTCATCTCCTCTAATACTCATTCAAGTACTTTAGACCCATAAAGCTTTCTTTCCTTGTCTACTCAAGTTAAAATAGTCTGTGTTCTCTAAACTCTTCTGGATATGTGTCTTTCAACCATTTTTTAAAACCTTGTCTCATAGTAAGACATCTACATTACATTGACACACAGTGCATTCAAAATCTGTCCTCCAAAAATGTTCATGGGAAAACAGATTTTCTTACATGGAATACACACTGGTAGTTACCTGGTCCTCTCCTATTATTATCATTACTCTTTGGTAAAGTAAATTTATGAAGCAGCACAGGATGCCTGGCAACCTATAGTCTGGAAAACATTGTTTTAGATTAAATGAACTATACCACTACTTGTACTATATTTATAGTTTCACATGAGTATGTTTGTTCAAACAGAATCTTGATTGGAAGACCCTTGAGAGTTTATATTTTCTTGTTTTCTAAGTAACTCTGTCACAATGAACAATGCCCACAGTAAGGGCCTAGTAAATAGACACCGAATTAGTTAATAAAGGAAAGAGAGGAATGGAAGAAATAAGCATGAAGCACAATCCTTGGCAATTCCTGTTGGCTTTTGTTAGATGGTATTTGAATGAAGGTGGTTCCCATTTGAGGACATACCAAGGCCTTACTATGTACTGTGTTAATTATAGTTATGATTATACGTGGGATTTTAATGTATAGAAATTAAAATACTTAAGACATAAAGGGCTCATAGAATACAAGCAAATATGTCACCAGCCCCCCCCCAGCTGTATTAATTAGATTTGGTATACAAGCAACACACACAAATTAAGCGATTATAAAGATGTTTTTTCTTAGAAGGAAAAGGTAAATAATTCACTGTTGAAATATTCACACTGGACTAAACAAATAGATTGCCAGGACTTTGGCAGTCAGGCTTCTTAGAGCCATGAAGATTCTCTTGCCTCCAATGGAACCTAAAGTGTGCTCTGTTCTCTATAGTCTTTATTAATTATGCAATCTAAATCAACATTTTTTACCATATCTTTCCTACTTAAAACTATAAACATCTGATAAAAATCTAAAATCTGCTTCAGCAACTCACTCTAGGCTCATTTCTCTCCTTTTTACTTTTCTAGAGCCAGGTCTTCCCACTCTACTGGAGGGTCACATCGACCCTGTCCTTCAGCTATATGATTCATTTGACAGGCTTCCTGGAATTTCAGTTGGCATTTCCCCCAAGACACTTTTTCAGATTTGCCTCTTTAAGAGCATATCTCCCCAAAAAGTGACTCTTCACCCTCATATGTGAGCACCAATTCCTAATCCCTCCCAGGGTCCTGCCTGCTATTTACAGGGATAGGAAATCAGAAAGTGTTTGATCAGAAAATAATATTCTAATTAAAGATAATCCAAATTTTCAGCTGCAAGCAACATGATTTTGTTATGAAAGTAAAACTTCTGCTAATCTCAGGGTCAGTTTGTGTACGACATTTTGAAAAATCTGGATACATTTTTTTGTAAAGATTTTATTTATTTATTTGACAGACAGAGATCACAAGTAGGCAGCAAGGCAGGTGATGGGGGAGGGGGGCAGCAGGCTCCCTGCTGAGCAGAGAGCCTGATTGCAGGGCTTGATCCCAGGACCCTGAGATCCTGACCTGAGCCAAAGGCACAGGCTTACCCCACTGAGCCACCCAGGTGCCCCTGGAAAGACCTATTTTAATATCAATCACAAATATTTATGCAACACTACATATTCATCAGCAAAATGTTATAGTCCAAACATATAATCTATAATCATAAAATAAACATTCAAAGAATAAAAAAGTCTTCATCATATAATTATACTTTTATTCAACAAATATTTACTGAGCGCCAATTACTTGGATAGGCTTTAAGTTTCAAGTAGTCAACAAGACATGTATATATATGTTGTACTCATCTAAAGGAGCTTAAATTTTTCTCAGGAAAACACAAGAAGCAAGGAAGCAAATAGCACTTGAAGTGAATGCTAGGAGGGAAAAAATGGTGCTGTAACAGAAAACATTGGCAGAGTGGATGGACTTGGTAATGCAGGGAAGACCTCTGAGTATGTGACATTCATCACAAGACCTGAAGGATGCAAAGGGATCAACCATCTGAAGAGCCAGGAAGGGAAGCTACAGGCACAGTGCAAAGGGCCTACAGCAAGAGTTATTGGGACATTTGAGGAATAGAAGGAAGGCCAGTCCAACTGGAACTTACTGAGCTTGGAAGGCAGAGAATGGGGATGGAGGTCTGAGTAGTCTTCTGTGGCTAGATCTTGTAGGACACTGCTTGCCATGATAAATAGTTTACATTCTATTATTGATCCAGCAGAAAATTAATAAAGGATTTAAATCAGGAGAATTATGTGATGTGATATGCATTTTTATGTTTCACTGGCCATTCTGAGGAGAAAGGACTGGAAAGGAATAAACATGGAAAGAAGAAGACGAGTTAGGAAACTTGCAGTAGTTCTAGTAGTTTAGGTGAGATATCATGGTTATAGATTAGGAAGGTAATGGTTGAGGGAGAGAAAATTGATGGATGAGAGATATGTTTTAAAGGTAGAAGAGGGCTCTCTGATGGATTGCATGTGGCAGGTGAAGGAAAAGATCGAGTCAAGGATGACCATATGCCTTCTGGCTTTTGTAGTATGGTTTGTGAGGCCATTGACTTATAGAGGGGTGTTTGAGGAGGAACAGATTGGAGTTGGAGGCTGAGGTAGGAGCAGAAGTAGGTTGATGTGGAGAGGCAGGAAGAATTTAATTTCAGAGAAGTTAAATTTGAAATACCAGGAGAGTTGTTCATGTAGGCATTTGAATATAGAAGCTTGAACTACAGCAAAAAGTCTGGGCTGAAGATATAAATACAGGAATTTTAAAGCCATAAGAATGAATGACATCACCTCTACCCACGTTCCTTCGTCCCCCGAAAGGAAAAAACTTCATCTTTAGATATTGATTTTATATAAACTAATACCCCATGACTAAAATAGAATGTCAGACACTAAACAACAGAACCTGGCTTCTTTTGGCATAACACATTATAGAAAGGTCTGAGAAACACAGGAAAGCCATTTGGCTCAATCCTTGACTATACCTAAATCATTAGTGAGCTCCACACTTGATGGGGCTTTAAAATCCTCTAAAATTTAAAAAGGAAAGATTGAAAACATTGGGTTAGATCTCTCCTAGATTAGATCAGGACACGGAGGTGTGCTAAAATAGGAATCTAAAATTTGAGGGTGGCCCATGAACACATCTGTCATGGAAGGGATAAGAATAGGGATTATGGCTACTGAGTTGTGTCAGTAAGACAATGTGAGGCCTTTAGCTGTACTAGAGACTGTGATAGATGGGACTTGTCACTTTGAAACCTGAAAGTTCTGAACATCATTATGCATTCAGATGCTTAACAGTCTATTAATAACTCTTCCAAGGAACAGAAATTCACAAAGGAAGCAAATGGACAACTCAATCAGCAACTTGATTAGCATATAGCATGGTAACTTTTCAAAATAAAACAGAAAAACAAAGTTAAAGAGGAAATATACAGCTCGTGTGGATAGAGGAATTTGGGACTACACACAAAAAGTGTCACATCTGATTTTATTAGTTGACCTCCATCTATTGGCTCTTCTCCCAAATAATTTTGAAAAGAGACTATTTTTAATAATGCTATAACTATCCTTTGATTCAGAAAAGAAATGTTTTTTTTCTTTTTAAATATTCCATTCATCCATTGGACAGACAGAGATCACAAGCAGGCAGAGAGGCAGGCAGAGAGAGAGAGGAAGGGAAGCAGGCTCTCCGCTGAGCGGAGAGCCAGTTGCGGGGCTCGATCCCAGGACCCTCTTGAGCCGAAGGCAGAGGTTTTAACCCACTGAGCCACCCAGGCGCCCCCAGAAAAGAAATGTTTTTAAGAGAGTTAAATTACTGTCCTGAGCTTCATAGTGGTCATTACTAAGACACTGAAAAACATTTCTTTCTTTCTGTTTGTAAGCTAGTATCAGTATCTTTATTGCATTTCATAACTTAAAGAAAAAAAATTAGAAATTTAATGTTTGTTGTTCAGCTCCAAGTTGACTGATATTTATGTCTGATATGATCATCATTAAATATGATGCATTGGGCAGAAGTTAATTTCTATGAATTATAAGTGCAAACTAAGAGCAGATTAGATTTGACAATCTAATGGATTTGCTAAATTTCTCTTTAATTCCTACCTTTTACATCTCTGTAGCAGCAAGTCCAGGCACAGCCAGTTCTTACATTTTGACAGCCACATATGGATTCATTCAACATTCATCCACCCAACATTTTCACCTAGCTGTTATAACTATGGTAAAGTCCAAAGTTAACAGTCTGGTGTTCACGTCCCTTGTATGAGAGAAGAAAATATATTTTTTTTCCTGGCCCCAAATATTGCTTTATTTCCCACTAGCCATATGGCTTATCTTTTCTTCCAAAATATATGTCTTAAAACAGTAATCCACATATTCATCGTCAACTCAGTGGACAGTACTTTTGTAGAATTTCCACATTATTTTTAGAATAGTTATTTTGTCATAGGAAATAAAAACTCCTTTGGAAAGAGGGAACAATCCACTTCTGCCCAATTCCCATTATCCTTTCCCAGATTTCCAGTTTTTACTCTGATTTCTGTTGAGTAAACCAATTAATATCATAGCCATCATCATCTGACCTTTATATCTTATTTATAATGCATTATTAATCATTCTAGGACACTTGTTTAACCTGAAGAATAAAAGTGACAAGAAAAGACACAAAGATTTCTTGGCTAAAACCACAGATTCTATAAACAGTTCTCACAGGGAAGACATCTGAGTTCAAACATCAGAATCTGTAAAGAGTTGTAACAATGTTAAAATACTGTCCTTTGGAAAAGGAGAAGCTGAAGAAACAGCTACCTTTAGTTTCCCTGGGACTATACTAATAGGTGCTAAAAGCAAGGCAGAAAAAGAGTTTTGGGCTCCCCTTTTATCTTTTCAAATGAACATCTCCCAAGTTTTTAGAAAGCTCTTTAATTAGGTTTCTTGATCAAAAGGCAGTGTAACTATGTAGAGTTTCTAAAATTTTAAGTTCTTTTTATAGTTTATATTAAGTTTGGAAATGAAAGTCAATTTTTAAAAAATGAAGTGTTCAACTTATATGCAAAAATCCCTCTTTGGTAAATTAATTTAAAACCGTCCACTTTGGTCATCCTGCTAGCCTGGAAAAACAGCACCAGCATGGGGTTACACAATGCCATCTATTAATGAATTGGGATTTTTAGCTTGAACTCATCTTCAGGGCATAGTTTTAAACATATGTGCATGACATCCAAATTGCTTAACATACCATACAGCATAATTTATTAAGAACAGCCTCAGTAGGTATAATAAAGCCATTAGCCAATCAAACCTTTAAGGGTCATTTTAGCTGTTAATTTATAATTCAGTGTGATGATTGGAACAAACCCTCACATACAAGGAGAAGATAGAGCAGTTCTATGAGGACCAATAGTAGAGGATGGATTACAAAGACAGCTATGTTACTGAATATATTTATGTGCACATATGTTCTGTAGAATAAATATACATGAATTTTGCAACAGTGATAGTCTTTGAAATCTTGTTTTCTTTGACTCAAGTAAAATCATCTGAGCATCCCATTTTAGTAGAGTATTAAATTTACTAATCCCAAGTAAAATGAAATGATATCATGTCTTATACTTTTTAAAATTGTTTCAAAATATTCATATGACCATTATTTTCTAAAATAGCAGGAAATTATGTCATTTGTAAGATCAGTTAATTAAGAAATATGTAGTGATCATATTGGCTCACTTTCACTCATCAAGGTAAAGGCGTTATATTGATATATATTTTTTATTAAAATACTTTATTTGTTTATTTGAGAGAGAATGAGTGAGAGAGAGCATGAGAGAGGAGAAGGTCAGAGGGAGAAGCAGACTCCCCAAGGAGCTGGGAGCCTGATGAGGGACTCGATCCTGGAAGTCCAGGATCATGACCTGAGCCCAAAGCAGTGGCTCAACCACCTGAGCCACCCAGGCGCCCTGATATATATATTTTAAGAATAAAATTGGTGTGGATTTCTGCTTCTAGTGCTACGGCTAACTAGAAACTTTAAGAGAACCTTCTTCAAGAAAGCAACTCAAGGATGCATAGTGGGACCTTTGATTGCATGACTTGATTCACAGGATGTGTGGAAAATATCTCACTCTCTCCCACTCCCACAAAAAGAGTCCATTGAAAACCAGTTAACACACCCAAGAGGCTAGATTGCCTTATGAGCAAACTAAAATGCAACATTATAGTAGGAAGACTGATCATGAAATCAGAAGTACAGTGCTGGAGCTGTGTCTAAAACTTCTGTATTAAGCCAGAGACACCTAAAGGGTACCTTGCCACCTAGCTCATAGTAAAGGTAAATATAAATTCTCTGCAGGAAAAAACCATTCACAGTTTGAATAATCAGGTTTATTTCAGATTAAGATCAACCAGATATGAGCATATAATTGGAAATGTCCACATAAAAGAAGAGCAAATTTCATCTTCAAAAGCCAGCATAGGGATGCTTGAGTGGCTTAGTCAGTTAAATGACTAACACCTGGTTTGGCTCAGGTCATGATCTCATGGGTCATGGGATTAAGCCCCGAATCTGGCTCCACACTCAGGGGGAGTCTGCTTAAAGATTCTCTGCCTCTGCCTCTACCCCTGCACTCATCCTATCTCTTTCTCTCAAATAAATAAATCATCCCAAAAAGTAGATTAAATAAAAGCCAGCATAAGTAACAAAAACAAAACTAAACTTCCGAAGATTTTATCCAGAAACAAAATTAATCTATGATAGTAGAAGTCAGGATAGTAGTTACTTTGATTGTAGTGACTGGTGAGAGACAGTAAGAGGTTTTTTTTAAATGCTAGTAACATTGTATCCTAATCTTGTGCTAATTACACAGGTGATCCACTTCATGAAAATCTGTTGAATTATAAACTTGTTATTAGTGGACTTTTCCCCAGGTATGTTAACTTCAATTAAAAACTGTACTTTAAAAAAAAAAGATTTTATTTATTTATTTGACAGAGAGAGAGCACAAGCAGGGGGAGCAGCTGAGGTAGAGGGAGAAGCAGACTCCCCGCCAAGCAGGGAGCCCCATGGGGGACTCGATCCCAGGACCCTGGGATCATGAACTGAGCCGAAGGTAGAGTCTTAACCATCTGAGCCACCGAGATGCCCCAAAACTGAACTTTTAAAAAGCAATAAACATGCAAACTTTGTAGAGCAATAGCTAACAATGTTCTTAAAGTACAATTGATACGTTGAGAGGAAATAAAATGGAATCATAGAAAATGCTTTATTAAAACCAGAGATGATGGAAAAAGAGAGAAAAGGAAACAAAAACTAACAACAAATTTTGGAAAGAAATATATAAACACAATAGATATTAATTCAATGGTATCAATATAATCACTTTAAATGTGAATGATCCATAAATGCCAACAAAAGACAGAGATTGTGAGAATAGATCACAAAATAAAACCTAACTGTATGTTATCTATAAGAAACAGTTTAAATAAAGAATTTACACTGATTAAAAGTAAAGGGATGGAGATAGATATAACATGTTAACATGATCAAAAGAAAGCTGATCTACTATGTTAATTTTGAACCAGCAGACTTCAGAACAGTAAAAATCAGGGATAAAGAAGAGCATGTAGAATGATAAAGTGATCAGTTCTTCAATTACGCATAACAACACTTAGTGCACATACACCCAACATCAGAATGTGTCAGGCAAAAACTGATAGAATAGTAAAGAGATATAAAGAAAACTGCTATTGTCGTTGAGACTTCAACATCTCTTTGCTAGTATTGAAAGATAAAGGAAGCATTAAATCAGTGAAGATATAGATGGCCTGAATAGTATTATCAGCTTGACCTAAGTGAGAGTTATAGAACACTCTATCCAACAACAGCAGAATGCACATTCTTCCTAAGCTCACATGGAATAGTTATCAAGGTGTACCACATTATGGACCAAATAACAAAACTTACAAATTTATAAGAATAGAAATTATACAATGTATGTTTCCTCAAACCACATGAAATTAAATTAGAAATTGGTAACAGAAAGATGGTTAGAAAACCCCCAAGTTTTAGAGGTTGAATGAAACACATAAATAATACATGAGTTAAAGAAAAATTTCTAAGAAAAATTTGAAAGTATTTTGAACTAAATGAAAATAAAATTATATCTTATAAATTTGTGGGCTGCAGCAAAAGCAGTGCATAGAGGGAAATTTATAGCATTGAATACATATGCTAGAAAAGAAGGAAAATCTAAAACCAGTAACACTTTCACCTTAGAAAACAAAGAAGAACAAATTTAGCAAAAACAAGAGGAAATGACATAATACAAAATTAGAGCAAAGATCATTGAAATTGAAATAGGAAAACAGTAGAGAAAATCAACAACACCAAACACTGGTTCTTTGGAAAATGGAATAAAAGCAGTAAATCTCTAGAAGACTAATCAGGAAAAATATAAGACACAAATCACCAAATTCAGATATGAAGGAAAATTCATTATATTTACCACATGGGCATTAATAGGATAATAAAGGAATACTATAAACAACCATATGCCCACACATTTGATAACCTAATTAAAATGGATCACTTCCTTGAAAGTTAAAAACTACAAAAACTCACATGAAGAAAAATAGATAATCTAAATAGACCTATATCTATTAAAGAAATTGAATCAATAATTAATAATCTTCCAAAAGAGAAAGCATCAGCCCCAGATGGTTTCACTGGTGAATTCTACTGAATTCTATTTGAGGAAGAGATGATCTCAACTCTACAGTCTCTTTTTAAAACTACTCTTTTTAAAGCACAGGAAACTGTTCCTAATTCATTCTAAGAGGCTATTACTACCTTAGTACCAAAGCTAGATAAAAGCATCTCAAAAATGAAAAACTAGAGACAATATCTCGCGGACATGGATATAAATATCTCCAATGAAATGTTAGCAAATTACATACAACAATATGTAAAAGAATTACACACTGCAACCAAGTGGAATTTACTCCATATACGGAAAGCTGTTTCTACATTTGAAAATCAGTCATGGTTAACCACCACATCAAGAAGTTGAAGAAGAAAAATCATATGACTATATTAATTGACAGAGATAAAACAAAACCCACCTCCCATTCATAATAAGAACTCTCAGGTAATTTGGAATAAATAGGACTTTCTCTGCTTGATAAAGCACACCTGCAAAACCCTTAAGGCTAACATCATACTTAATGGTGAAAAATTAGAGACTTTCCCCCTAAGTTTTAGGATAAGGCAAGATGCCCTGTCTCACTACTCCTATTTGACATTATATTATAAGTCTTATCTAATGCAATAAGATTTTTTTTGAAGGAAAAAAATATAAGGCACACAGATTGGGAAGGAAGAAATAAAACTATCTTTTCCACAGATAACAGATTGTCTATGTTGAAAATTAAGTTATCTACAAGTCCAAAATCCTGGAACAAATAAGCAATTATAACAAGACTGCAAAGATACAGGTTGAAAGACACAAAAGCCAATTGCTCCTATAAAGTGGCAATGAACACTTTTAATTTGAAAATGTAGAAGTACCATTTATAATAGCACCAAAAATCTATTAAATATGTGGGTATAAATCTTACAGAATATATACAGGATATATCTACAGAAAAGTACAATACTCTGAATTTATTTTGAAAAAATTAACAAATTGATTGTAAAATTTATGTAGAAAGACAAAAGACCTAGAACCGCCAACAGTATGGTAAAAAGGAAAAAGCAGGAAAAGATGTAGGAAACACAAGACACAATCTCAATTCTCATTTTAAAGCCACAGTATTCAAGACAGCATTATATTGGCTGAAGAATAGACACATAGATAATTAAGCAGTATACAGACCCTAAAAATACACCCAGGAAAATATACTGACAGAGCAATTTAGGGGCACCTGGGTGGCTCAGTTATTGAGTATCTGCCTTCGTCTGGGGTCGTGGTCCCAGGGACCTGGGATGGGGCCTGGCGTTGGGCTCTCTGCTCAGCGGGAGGCTTGCTTCTCCCTCTCCCACTCCTCCTGCTTGTGTTCCCTCTCTCACTGTGTCTCTCTCTGTCAAATAAATAAACAAAATCTTTAAAAAAAAAAAAAAAGAGCAATTTAATGGAAAAGAAGATATTCTTATCAACAAATGGTGCTGGGATAGCTGGAAATTCATACACAACAGGGAAAAAAGAACCTAGACACAGAATTTACATTTAAAAAATTAACTCAAAAAATATCATAGAACTTTATGTAAAATCTAAAACCGTAAAACCTCTAGGGGAAAAAAAAACATAGGAAGAAATCAATGGGACCTTCAGTTTGGCAATGAGATTTTAGATATAACCACAAAAGCACAATTCATGAAAGAAAAATGTAATTTGGACTTTATTAAAAATAAAAACTGTATGAAAAACACTGTTAAGAGACTGAAGCCACAGACCAGGAGAAAAGATTTGCAAAACACATATTTGATAAAGGACTTGCAAACAATCCAATTGAAAATGGACCAAAAATCTAACCATATAGCTCACCCAAGAAAGTAATACACGTATGAAACATCATTTGTCATAAGTGCATTGTAAATTGACATACAGTAAGATATCATGACACACCTATTAGAATGGCTAAATAAAAAAATCTGACAACACTAATTGCTGGGGAAGATGTAGAGCAACAGGAACTTTCATTGATTACTGGTGGGACTGCAAAATGGCACAATCACTTTGAAAGACAGTTTGACGGTTTCTTACAAAGCAAAGCATAGGTTTACCATAAAATTCAGCTATTACACCCTTAGGCTTCTACTCAACTGATCTGGAAATCTAGGTCTATGCAAAAAAAAAAAAAAAAAAAAAAAAAAAAAAAAAAAAAAAAAAAAAAAAAAAAAAAAAAAAAAAAAAAAAAAAAAACAAAACCCAAAAAACACAACCTATTTGCAAAAGTTTATACCAGCTTTATCACCAAAAACAGGCAACAACCAAGAACCCCTTCAACAGGTGATATACCTAAGAGTGTAAACGAACTGTGGTACATCCATATAATGGAATTTGACTCAAAGATAAAGCAAATGAACTTTTAATTTATAAATGAACATCTGTACCATTGGATATTGCTCAGAAATAAAGATGGAAGGCATAAATCCTAAATGCATATTGCTAAGTGAAAGCCTAAAAAACATGCTGTCTCTTCCTAATTATATGACGTTCTAGAACTGGCAAAACTATAGAGACAGTGAAAAGATCGGTGGTTGCCTGGCATCTGGGGTGGGGTGGGTTTGAACAAGTAAAGAACAGGGAATTGTTTTAGGATGGTAAAACCATTCACTAGGATAGTATAATAGTGGATATGAGACACTATACATTTCTCAAACTCATAGACCAAAGACTGAACCTTAGTGTTGGCAAATTTTAAATCACTTTGGAAGTCCAGGGATCCCAGGATGTACTGTGGAGGACCACAAAACAATCTAACAGTACTACGAAAGTATGAATACAATCTCACTGAAGGAGAAAGAGATACTGACTTACGTAACCTTGGAAATGAGTGGACTCGATGAAACTAAAGGCAAAAAACATTTATCCAGTTGATAACCATATTGAGGGCAAGGGCTAATCATCCTGATACCTCTGTACCTGGAGGCTTGAACTGAACAAGTACGTAAACAAGTAATTACATTTCCATTGACTATTAGGTCAGGTGGTTGGAGCCAAATTTCTCACTGCTGGAGTGGGAGTTCACATATAAGTGAGGGGAGAGGGTTAGAATGACCTATAAAGATTAATTGAATTAGAGTTGAAGACATCAATATGAACTCATGTTTAACCTAATATAGATACATATGTCTGCAATATGGAAATATTTATACATATGTATGTATACAAGTTAGTATATACACATATAAATTTCCTTGCTTGCTTATCTAATAAGGCCTAGAATAACAACACCTCAGTAGCAATGAGTATACCTAACATCCACATGCTGATTTTTAATACCTTTTTAAAAATGTAAGGAACCAGAGCTCCTTGGAGAAATTGCTAATTATGAGACTGGGTCAGGAAATATAAAATATAAGCCTAGAGTATTTTGTAATGCCAAAAAGTAAGTGAAAAACAAAACAAAATGAAACAAAGATGAGCATATCAAGGAATATGACAGCTAATTGTGAAAATTTGACCAGTAAAGTGCTTTGGCCAGTAAAATGCTCTGCACTTTCTGAATGAATGAATAAACTAAGGGCATCATCTAGGTTACCTCCATCACTCTACTTGTCAATAAACTGCAGCTCTCCTAGGAATAGAAAAACTTTCTTTCCAGTGTTCACCATCATTACAATACAGTTATTAAAAAATAAATGTTTATATTGTCTTTGGACACCATAAGAATCTTAGACTCACACACAGACCTGAGAACACTGTAAACATATAAAAGTGAAAAAAAAAAAGAAAATCATTTAGCAAAAAAATAAAAAGAAAAAAAAACACTTAGCCAAACTGAACATAAAAACCAATATTCTATGTCTATGACCTATTCTAAAATAGCTCTCTTCAGGATAAAGGAAGGTTTTTCTAAAGCACCATGATGCAAGGTCAGTGCCTAAGTCAGAATCAAACTGCCTCTCCAGATTCTAGGTTGGCAATTTGTCCTGCAGCCTCAATTCCCCGATGGGTCCAAGAAGTTACTGATTTTCAGTTTGTCCAGCTTTTTCTTGTTGTAAGCACAGGAGGGAGGATTTCCAGATTCCTTATATATCAGACTTGTCCCAGTCCATACGAGCAGCTATAACAGAATACTATAGACTGGGAGGCTTAGAAACAATAAACCTTTATTTCTTACAGTTTTGGAGGCTGAGAAGTCCAAGATCCAAGGGCCAGCATAGACAACCTCTCATGAGGCTCCTAGTTCTGGTTCACAGCGGGTACCTTCTTGCAGTATCCAAATATGGTAGGAGAGCCTAGGGATCTCTCTGGAGCCTGTTTTATAAGGCACTAACCCCATTCATGAAGGTTCCACTCTTATGACGGAAACACCAAAAGCCCCACCTACTGATACCATGATATTGGGCATTAAGATTCTAGGGCACCATGAAAACAGTTTGTAGTTCTACATGATTTATATTACAACAGTATGTAGTTCTA